>JAHWFO010041057.1:0-12092 GCA_023313115.1 Rhysida immarginata
TCAACACAAAATATCATGGCGAAATAAAGGCAGAAGAATAACAATTCAAGATCAGCAATTATACGCAACTCATAAAAGGGAAACTCACAAGCTTTAAAGCGTTCTTAGTTTCAAGATTCCTACAATATTAAAAAAACCATAATAAGCAGAAGCAAGAATTCATCACAGGGGCAAGACAAAGAGAAGGATCGATAAGTAGGCCTAACGGCCCACATGGTATACAAAAACATCGATTCTTAAATTCTTGCATGTCGTAACATCGATTATTAGTTCGTTGCACTTAAAGACATCAATTCTTAGTTTAGATAGAGGATGATTCTCCCACTGCTTCCAAGCAAATATACACAAAAAATAATAATAATAAAACAACTGACAACGTCACAATATTTCCATGAAAGTACGTGCTATTGTCATTCAAGTAAAAGAAGCCTTTTAACCATATGCTACAGCTAGAACGCATTTCAAGTATTGTTTTTTACAGGCTGATCCCAAACTTTATTTTTTTGGTTCACTTTATTGCTAGTCCCCTATTAGCCGTCGGGACAAAACCTTCACTGAAATATATGAGGTGTAACATGCTCTTTACACCCTTGAAGTTTCAACATAATTCGTCGAATATTTTTTTAGATATTCCATAAAAAGTCTAAAATTGAAAGTGTACGATTACTTTTGGGTAGATAGTGTACTTGTTTCCCATGATTCATTGCAAAGCATCCCACAATTCCATTTGTTTCTAGCCATAAGTCGTCACTCCTATACATGTGTTTTACTCATGTGTTTTATTAAAATGACAAAAAAAAGTATTTTACTACATATGCACTATCAGAACTAGTTTTTAAAACATTTGTACAAACATACCAATAGCACTAGAACTCACCAGACATTAGAACTTGATTAACTTTTTCATGTACCAGACATAACACTGTAAAACATGAAATATCTCCTTTAGATGAAAATATTTCTTGTATATTTTTGGCTGAAAATAACGAATCTGTAATTACCACGCACCATTTTCCAAAAATTCCACATTGTAGATTTTTACGTTTCTATATTATAGCACATATAAAAGCGCTATGCGACTTGTTTCTCATACTGAAGATCTTCCTATGCATACAGCTCCAGATAAATATACTGTTGATTTAGAGAAACACCTCCGATGAACCCAAACCTGACTTTCAACCGTCTACATCTATGATATGTTCACATCATGAAATTACACAGGCAGAGCTTAAGGATGTAATGGAAGTATGCTAGCTGAATATTGCTGGTCTGTTATCTGGGATACACCGACAGATGCCTACAAGAGGAAACTGCCAAAATATCATTCTGTAATCAAGCCTGGTACATTTCTCTGAGAAGTGGGTCACCAAAAAAAACGGTACATGATGGACCAATTTGGTTTTGATATATGAATCAAGCACTTCTTGTTCTTAGAATTACATAGTTTCATCTAAAGAACTGAAAAGGAAGTTCAAATTTGTTGTATGATGTAACAAGTGATAATTCAATATACAGGGTGATCCAAAAGTCACCTTACAATTATTAGACTATTGAAAATAAAACGGTGCGGTTTGCACAGAAATACTCAAACACACTGGGAATTTTTGTTTAATATAAAAAATATTTTATTATATTAGTTAAATTTTTGACCAAAAGATGGGGCTGGAGTTTTAAATTCGTCTTAAATTCAGTTTCTTGAATCTTCGAAAATCGCTTATGTTGAAGCGTTTCTTAAAGCAACAACAAAATAACATCCTCAGAACCAAGATAATTGCATTATAACTGCTTATTTCATGCATGGTAAAATTGTATTCTACATGAAACACGAGTGCCACCTTTGGGTCAAAAATGTAACTAATATAAAAAAATATTTTTCATTATAAGCAATAATCCTCTGTGTTACTGAGCATTTTTGCGCAAACTGCATCGGTTTATTGTAAATAGTTTAATAATTATAAAGATTTAAAAAGCCTACAGACTTTTGGATCACCTCGTATAAAAATATGAAATGTTATGTCTGGTACATGAAAAACATAATAAACAAGTTCTAATATCTGGTGAGTGATAGTACAACTTGTTTTAATCTAGTTTTTTAAAAACTAGTTGTGAAAATTTATGTTTTTTAAAACTAATTCTGCTAGTGCATATGTACTGTTAGGCAAACCATATTATGATAAGAGAAGACCAGAAACTTGGATGCTTTATGACGATAATGCAAATGGAACCACTGTAAATAAATATTCACAATGAAGATTTTACTGGAAAGAGCAATTTAGTTTCTATTTATGTCATAAGAAGTGTACTTTCAATGTGGTCCACACAATAATAAAAATAAGGAGTGCAACATTATCTGGGGTTGAGTAGATTGTACTTTTCGGATTCCCACCTAATTAAATAATTAAGCACAGTTAGAACATAAGTAATAATTAAAACTGGCTTTAATGCTCCAAACATAAGCTAAAGATATTAATGAAAACAAAAAAGAAAGGAAAAATTCTGAGACCTGGATTTGAAATCAGGGACGACGAGTATTATGGCTACAATTGAATAGGTGAGTGGAAAGACAGTACTGGTCTAAATAAACTCTAAACTTTTGAGATATTTGCAAAAACAACTTTTGTTTTAAAATATAATAAATGCAGTCAACATTATAATAATGGAATCTTGTTAAAATTGTTAGCCAGATTCATAACTATATTCGTTTTTGCCTAATTGTTTTTTAAGATTTGTCAAAATTTTAAAATAAATTATAAATTATTACTTGTCATGGTAAAATTAAAGCACAGTGGACATGAACTGAACTAAATGAATAAGGACAGCGATGTAGACATATTAAATTTTTATATACATATTAATTAACAGAATTATTAAAGAAATGAGATTGTGAAAGTACATAACTACCCCAAACCTGAATTAGGCTTCGGGGGGGGGGGGGGAGCGTTCTCTAACACGAGGATTCGCCTTCTGGAGAATAAAATGGCTCCTTTACAAAAATAAGCCGCCCGATAAGAGCACTCCTAGGAAAACCGTAACAATGAGAGTTACAATATGGAATAATAGAAAATGTCGCCCTCGGCGGCACAACAAAAACAACTGGGACTCCAATGAGTCCGTACTGCTACAGCGAATGTGTAGAGGAAATAAGCACGTAACGCGCACTATCAAAAATAATAGTCCGATAGCTTGCTTGAATATAGGTATTCTGGAATTGGTTCTGAAGATACATTGACATGCATTGAACTACGGGAACCCTTCCGTCAAATACAGCGATGCACTGCGTTAATCAAGAGGACAGCAAAAGCTGATCCTGCAAAGAAACAAAAATACTGAATTTGAGTCAAAGCCACAGGAATAAACTCAGGATAACAATGCAGCGTGAGTTGACATAGCGCTGATAAATTGATTAGGAGAGACAGAAACTATAAAAACATTGTATGGGGCTGTGTTGGGACATGCCCGCTAGGTAAGTCGTAGAATACGTCTTGTGGCTACATGGCGAATCAGTAATCATTTTGTACAACACAAATTGTAATTTCTGACAAAAAATGTTCAATATACTTGCAATATATCATTATTATATAACCAGACTCGTTATTTTTAACCAAGCCTGAATTATAAGTCATTCACAACTAACAAATTAGTGGACTGTAATAAGAAAAGTATGATAAAAATGTCAACAGACTAGAATCAATATCAAATCTCTAGTACTGCCACTGAATGTAGTAGGCGATTCAACATGTAATCTAAATTGAAACGTTTCTTCACAAAGCCAAGAACTGTAAGTTTAATATAGCATCTATTTTGAAATCCGCAAATATCATAATTTGTACATCAGGATCCACCTCCATGTTGTCTTTGATGGGTGTAGTTGCTGGTGAATATTTCATCATCGCACTGAAGAACAACACTGCCATATCATATATCGAACATTAGGATGATTTTAAACAATGCCTAGTATAAATCTCACCACACTTTAACCATAAAAATATTACCGATACCAGCGTCAATCAGTCATCTGTAGTTTGAACAGTCTGTCAGTGTGTGTTCGCATTCGGTTAAAGAGTTAATATTTCTGAAGATCGCAACACCGCCTATTTTCCTCTAACTTATTACACCATGTTTGGTGAGTGCATCGGATCTTTTACAACCAGACTGATTCATTTGTGTCCTCAATTCGAATCCATCTGCGTATATGTACAGGTTCACCTGCATTCATCCAAGTCGCACTTATTGCCAAATAATCAGATGTAATAAGTTGTGTGCATGCGCTACTAAATACAGAGATTCGTAACTATAACGTTTAAAATATTTTTTATTCAATGGAATCATCATCATTGTTGTAGCTAACAGTATCGTTGTTTGTTTTTTCAATATGAAATTTTTTACGCGTTTGGCAATTGTTAGCAGCATGTGCGATTCCAATCTCTTAGTATTCGTCTCTGAACTTTTTTATCGAAGGTGCTTGACTCTCTGGAGTGAGATAGCAGTTACAGTAGTCTTTTGAGTCAGTTAAATATAATCCATCTATATTGGTTACTCTATTCAATCCAGACGTTAACAGTTGATTTTATTCTGATATGTCAAAATCATTGAAGATACAATCAAATATAGCACCTTGGGATTTAAGTGCCGTGATGTCAGCAGTTGGCACCAATGGGCACGGTTCATCTTTACATTTGATTGTGCCACATAAATTGATGTTCGTTATACGTTTAATTATCGCTGTCCATTTCAAAGGATCATTTATGTTGTCTTTGAACTTGGAAATCAAAGGTGGCTTAGATTTGATTCGTGCCCATTTCTTTTTTTGGCAACTATAACTTAAATGACAGATGCATTCTTTTTGCTGATGATGTAGATGTTTTTCACGTGTTTCTTTCTTTTCGGAATCCCAACCATAACCTACTACACTCATCTCTTTCACATGTTGTACAGGAGTGAGCACAGGGTCAATAAACAACATTAGAAAAATGATTTCGAACATTTTCGGATTTCCTCAATAGACTTATAATGGGAACAATAAATGACTATAATTCGAAAACTCCTTGATGTGTGCCACTGATATTTGTCACGCACTTATCCGAGGACCTCATCATTGTTTCATAACAAGTTAGCATCCTTTTTTACGGTCTCTTGTGAGTACACCAATCGCAACATTTACAAATCCATCGCCCACATCGATATTCAATCTCAACATGTGCGGTGAGTCAGTAGCCAAGCATGTAGGATATTGCAAGACTTCTAATTCGACAATAACCAATCTTGTGTAGTTTTGTTCTTGCTGGATCTAATTCACTTCTGCAGCCATAACCATTAATTTCATTACTGGCAAAACCACTTATTACACATGATAGCATTCTTGTTTTGAGCATCAATACTATCGTTGTGATGAAACAGTTAACTACATTGGGCAAATTTTCATCAAAGATTAAATAATGAAAAATCTTAAGAGGATTTTTTCATGCCAAATGTCAGATGTTGAAGTTATTCCACATGCCAAAAAATTCCACAGCCTGGGATCGAACCAGGAACCTTCTGCTCACCGTTCCCGGGAACTGGGTACTGCTCCAAACAGCCCTAAGGACGTGTAGATAGCGTTAATGCTTCTATGTCCATGGTGGTGGAATTGGTTGGCGCATCGGCACGGTGAGCTGAAGGTTCCTGGTTGGATCCCAGGCTGTGGAATTTTCTTTCCTATTTTTCATCAACAAATTTTCATTGTTTACTTTTTAATCTTCTAAATCAACCGCTTTCTTCTGAGGAAGCCATCTTTCACCATTGCCAATCTTAGTCAGTCTAGTAGAGAATATTTCATTACTCTGGCACATCACTCATGTCAAGTGAAATGCATTTTCGATGATATTGGGCATCACTCGTTTGAACTGACCATACTTATCTCATCAAGTATTACACATTTCACAGGAAGGAGTTGGCGAAGATATTGTTGTAGCACCTTATGAGTCAATCCACTGACCCTTTTCCTCTGTGGTGTGATTCTAAATACAGAGTGTACAGATTCTAAACAGTGCTGTGTGTTCCCGTTCAAGTTCACTGGAGCCTTACCAGTGGACGCACAGACTATATAAGCATTACGAATTATATTCTGCCATTGTCCGAATCAATTTAAGATTTAATGTTTCCATGATTAATTTCTATCGTAAATATTTTGCCATTGCCAGCAGTACGGACCAAGTACACATATATGCTTTCGCTATCGCATGTGTATATTCTGGGTATAAATTCTAAGATCAACTCTCTCTGTTCACATTACTGTGCAGATGTTTGGACATCACATTGCTACACTTTCTTGCAAGTGCGATAGCCTTGCCGGTCTCGTATTCGAAGTCATCGTTGTTCTCATAACCCGCCTCGATAACAACACTTCGCATGTACTCATCTTTCATTTTGTTCACTTTGCAAGTTGTTTGCAAGGTCGTCGTCCTTCTTCCACAGTTCTCAACGTTCTTCCATCAATGCATCTATATCTGTTGCTTTTGTATTCTTTCCTTTTGGCTGAAATGTTCACCTCGTTTGCATCTTACAATTGGATGAATTTGTGTACATCTAAAACATCTACAACTTCATTGCGAAATGGATAGAACAATGTAACTCTTTAGGCTTGTAATTGATTGTGTCATCGATTCTATAATGATGGTATCTAATCACTGTGCCCACATTTCTGCGTCTATATGTATTGATGTTTGAACTAAACATGTCATAGGCTCCATCGTATTCATTATCAGTATTTTCGTTTTGCCATCTGTACCATCAATATCGTTTCTCTTGATATGTCTTATAATCATTACCTGTGTATACCATGCAATAAAATGAGCTAAACTTATGCTATCTAATTCTGCCGATCTCTCATCATATTTTTAAATTTATGCTAGCCTGTTAAATTTTCATCTAAATCTTCTTTGTCCATCACTGCATGTCTCTACTTAGCTTTGTGTATCTGTTCTGGCAAAACGGTCGAAATGTTGCTGACTAGTCGACAAATGTGGCTCATCAAATTGTTGACACAGAAGATACTACATCCCGCGTTTTAGGCACACATCTGCAGCATGTCTAATAGTTTTAAATTTGATTTACAATGAATGCACACCATGAAATCATTCACATTGGACTGATGAAACTGATGGAGCAAACATATCACACAATCATTATGTGGGTGCTTTAAGTCCTTCTCAAACTAAAATCTAATATAAATATTACATGTATATCCAAATTCATAGTTAATGAATATAAAACGAAATATGAATTCAGTCTCCCAAATTTTTGCTTATATGTCGCTCCTTACTTAAATCATACTTGACGAAGATGCTGTTACTGCTGACGGTTATGGCTCGTTATGGACTTCCACTGGTTGAATTCTATCACTCCATGTAGAAACATTTATGTCATCAGATATGTTATTTGCGGCGAACTTTCAGTTATTGGCGCATTCGTATAGAGCTATAGTTCATCTTGGTGTTGGGGCGCCTCAACTTTTAGGCATTCCTGTTGAGCCCAATGATGCTCAACATCGGACATCCAGATCTTTTTGGATTCCCCATCTTTCGATCTATATTCCTGTGACGTTACTATATTTTTCTCGTGTTTATTAGGCATAAATTTGGAAATTCTGTAATTTTTGTGAAATGTCCACACTTCGAAGGCCAATATCATAGACACTAATAAACATTGAGGTTTAAATTTTAAGCCATTTTATAAAGCACAGAAAAATAAAACAAATGACATCTCAAATGTCGTGGTACCACAAAGGAAGCAGGAGCTAGACTAATTTAATAACCCCCATAGAGCAGATTTTCTGACTCAACTTTGCACTGCGATTGCGTCGGCCAATGAAGTCAGCATGAAATCAGTGGTGGTGTAAAACATGCTTTGTTCTATACTCTATTGAATGCGATATCGATCATTCTTCTAGCATTAATAGTTTTCACGTTATTAAAGTTTTTGTGATCAACACTTTTCGTGACATTCACGATTTAAGCATGGCATCCTAGTCACGAAACGTAAGACGTATTCTATGTCAAGAGTCAGCTTACCTCCGAGTTGAAGAAATGGTGCCCAAATCTTTGTCAATAAATGCACTCAAGCCTCACGGGGTGATTAATGTCCAACCATCCGTCTCCTGGCTCGAATATTCAGCTTTACTCGTACGAGCACCTCGGAATAAGTGTCTGGCGAGGCTGGCAACCACTACCAGGTTGCTCCCGTGGAATTGATGTAGATGTAAGTAGTGGGTAAAATGACCTCCCTGCTCGACTTTCGGCTCCAAGATGGCATCGTTTTCGGTCAACTCGGCCATCTGGCCTCTGATTGGTGGGATCAGGTCACGTGTTCGTCATTTTGTGACATCACGTCCACATTTTCTGTTGTCACATCCGATCATGTGACCCGTGACATCACCCCCATCCTGTTACGTGATGCGTCACGCGCTTCGCGTCATTTTTCTCGTTTAGTTCTCGTTTTCGTCACCCGATGGCGTCACCGTCGTTTTGATTTAGTTTTCGCTTTCCTTTTGCGCACAGAGATCGTGCTCCGAGCACGCTCTCGACATTGAAACCGGTTGAACCGAAAGTCGAAACCTTTTCCCACATCGTGTACGAAAGTGATGTTTTTTTTCCGTTTTGGTTTTTTTTTTTTCAATCCCGTTCGTCGTCTGTTCGCCATATTTGAAATGTTTTAAAAGTAAATAAAGTAAACTACTTGAATGTTTTATTCAAAATAAATAAAGTAAACTACTTGTATTGGTGATGGAAGCCACACGTTCGTTCTTCCTGTCTCTTTTCGTTCGTGCTTGCTATATTCTAAGCAAGAAGAAGGTTGAAAGCATGAAAAGATTTATTTATTTTTAAACAAAGCAATTAGGTTTTAGTAAAGAAAATACGTTTTCATTTTTTTCTCTCCTACAGAAATGTACGAAGTAATTCCTTTAAGGATACCTGAACATCCTCATTTTTTCGTGGGTTTCAATCGAAGATTACGTACTTTTAAGGAATGGAAATTAGATTTTTTAGACCCACGTTTGTTAGCAAAAGCTGGCTTCTACTTTACAAGTATTGATGATATATGTACATGTCAGTTTGTGACGTTTCTATCGGTGACTGGCAAGAAGACAACAGCATTATGGAGTCCCAAATGCGTGTATGCAAACTTCTTCTTTCTGACTTTCTTTAATGGTGATACACACATTGATACACGTTTTCGCAATTATGACGGCTTTTCTACTTTTTTTCACGCTATTGACAATGCCATTTCATACGACGTAGTTGATTACAATAAAATGTAAAAAAAAAAGTGAAAATTAAAATTAAAATAGTTTGGAGAGAACCCCTTATCGTTTTGTTTATCTTTGAGAGCAACTGATATTCTTTCGCTGGATATCTTTCTGAATTTTTACGCTATTTGCTTGGGCTTTTTATAAGAGTAACTCAATATATTTGGCTAATAAATTATGCACAAGACATTTTGGTAACCCTTGTGCATGCGCAGGCAACCCTACCATTCCGAAAGAATGCATATAAGCATCCAAGGATGAATTTTTCAGAGACTTAATTATAAGAATTTTTATTTACCAAACGATTGGATATGCAGAGCAACATATTTTTTCTTTCAATTAAGCAGAGTATTTTCTTTATAAATGTTGCATAATAATCACCTAACTTGCATTAATAAATTTATTTAAATATAATTAAAAACACAGTCCTTCCCATAATAGGAGATAGGTGAGCAATCTAATATGCCACTCTAAATCTGTTAGAAATAAAATAGATATGCATTCCACTGTTCTAAAACACAATACCTTTATGATAACTTCTGTAAAAAGCATTACTACGTAAAATGAGAATTTTTTTAATATTTCCTACCATAAATCCTCCGATGTAAATCCAAATATCCTTTCTTTCCATTCAACATGAAGTTCAAACTTAAGCACGTGTTTTTTCGAAGCTATTATTATAGCTGGGTATATACATGAATTTTTATTTTGAACAATAGATATTCATCTATATTTTCTTCGAATGTGGACGTCTTTGCTGATCGAATCATCTCGTGTGGCATCTGGCCTGCATGCTCGCCGAACCACACACCTCTTGATTTCTACCTTTGGGGTGTCTTGAAAGGTAAAGTGTATGCAAACAATTCGCACACTTTGCCTGAGCTGAAGGAAGAAATCACAACTGAAATTCAGCAAATCTCACCAGCCATATTTAGCAGAGTGTTTCACAACGTGCAATTGCTCTGTTATCTCGTCATCAGGGATTGAATGTCCCTTAAGGTGCTTTTTCTTCTGTGGGAAGTGGTGAAAGTCGCAAAGTGCAAGATCATTCATTTTTGAGCTGCAATTTTTCATCTTTGAACTGTAGGCGCTGCAGCACCTCTTGTGTGTGGCGATTGTTTGCCGGCAAGCATTATCGTGCTGCAGAAGATGGTCCAAAGCTGCCATTCAATCCTGGTGTTGATAGAAACCCCGGACTTCACCAGAGTGGTCACACGTTGGTGCAGTTCGTGGAGAGGGATGGGGATAATGTCTAAAAAGGAATAGTGCATTACATAGTGGACAAATGTCAGTATCATATACAAAAATAATGTTGAAAATTGGTTAAAAAATATAAAAGTTACGGCCATGAGGCATTACTTTTCGATCAACTCTCGTATCTTCTCTACATTTATTGCATTTTTTTTTTAAAACTTAATGAGTTCACATTGAAAGGAATAAAAAACAGCTGTAGAATGCTTAAGACAATCGGATATTACCACAAAATTTATTTTTCTTAGGATGTCTTGTCCATCTGAAGAACTGTAACATACAAACGGATGTATTGTGGCTTGGGAGTCCAGCTTTAAAAATTAATATCATCAAAACGGAGCAAAACATAGTTTTGAATTTTTTGTATTGTTTTTATGAAAGTATGTGTAAGATATTAATAATTTTTAATGAAAAAAAATTACCCATCTTTTGAGAAATTTGCATAAATAAAATATTTTTATTAAATTCAAATATTTGTGCATGCGTATATAATTTAAATTTTTTTATATAGAATCTACAGTAAAAGGGCTTTTGTATGTCACCAATCACATCTTTCTTAGTATAATACTACTGAAGTTACAGTACTTCAGAGATTAGGCCCCCACACAAATTTCGAATATTTTAAATGTCAGTAACTTCAATAAAAATGCAAAACAAAATTATAATATTTGGCATTCATTATCAACTCGCTAGGGCAATTGTATATACCAAATTTCTTTAAAATCCGAGAGGTCTGAACTGGCGTGTAATGACCCACGTGCCTTTAAGACCTTTCATTCATAAAAAAGGAAAGGAAGAGGAGCTTCACTGTGATTGGTTACAGTGGGATGGCAACTGAGATGAAATGACATGCTAACGCCAAATTTGAATCACTGGAATCTCTACGTTAGGGCAAGAAAAAAATCATAGCGTTTCTAAAAATTAGAATATTTTAATTTTTTAGAATTCATATAAAACATTCAAGTTTTCGAGCTAAATTGCTGATTGAGAATATTCTTAGATTTTTTGATAAAAAATTTTGAAAAAATAACAATGTTATATTTCAAAATAAATGTTTGTATTTTAAAAATATTTTCTAAATTTTATATACATATAATTGACTTACAAATGGTTCACAGAAATACTCTCAACATTTATGAATACTATATAAAAAATTATTTGGCATTACATAGGTTTCCTTTTGAGAAAAAATTTTCAAAGTAATCTATATAATTTTAGTGAACTGAAGCAAAAACTTTGCAGGAAGTAAAGGGATAAACATTATTTAGTAAAACTGATAATATTGATCAAATATTTAATATTTTTATTTTCTGACTGCAGGGTTTTGTCTCTACTGTAGTTTGTCAAGTTTCCTGAAAATGGCATTGCATTGAGTTGAATTCCCTGCATGTCATAAATAAAAAACTTACGAAAATGGTTCCATTTTTAAAGGAAACTTTATATTGTAGTAAATGGGTTGTAGAAAGATGGAGAAAATGATTCAACAAGAGTCAGAGTATGATATAGAATAAGGATTTTAATTTCTAATAATGAACAAATATTTATCTATCATAATTCA
>JAHWFO010041060.1:0-71364 GCA_023313115.1 Rhysida immarginata
ACAATAGTAATTTAACACAATTTGCTTATTAATAATTACTGGTATTAGTAATTACACTGGTTTACAGTGGAAAAGTATTCGAAATAATTTAACTAATTTCTGCTTGTCTACCCGTGCTGAATAAGAGTTGATAAGTAAAAGTCATTTATTAGTTTAAGTTTTCACAATACCTGATATTTTCCGAATTTAACAATTCTACCCTCATTGAACTTGATAATGCTGATATTTATTTAGTTGGTTGGAAATAAATGTTAAAAATATTTTGTTTTAGTGCTAACAGTGCATTAGAATAACTTAAAGATATATTCTTGACAATAACTTATTTGCGAATGGGATAGTCGTGAAAGAAAAGAGCATTATAAATAAAATATATAAAATAAAAATTTAATATTAAGCGCCCCATCACACTTTTACCTTTTTTTAAAATTATATTTTTTACTGCACTTTTTAAGGTGAAAGTGTGTGCTTTAAAATTTTTATTTTATATATTTTATTTTATTCTTTTTAGTCTTTATTTAAAAAAATAAGCTTTTATATGATAACTACAAAACCAAAAAACTTTGGAAATCTGCCCAGTCTGCTATTCTGATCTCGGGAGAGCGTTTACCCTGGCTAATCATAAACAATGCTCTCCACAATCATCATCTTTGCTAGCATTGATGATCCGATTAACAACATTTATAAACAAAGGCAATTAACAACGATAACAATAAATAACAATAAAGCAGTCGTTACGTCATGATTGCACTGTATACTTACTTTATTTATTTTATTATTTATTATTTATTATTTAATATTTAATAAGTTACAATTTGTACCCATGGGGGCCTGTATGGTATACTACCGACAAGTAGGCCCCCCCGGGGGTCATACAAAACTTAATATTCAAATGAAAATAACAAAGTGAAACAAATCAATAAGTCAAGTAAAATAACAAATTTTAATTAAAAAGCTAAACATAAAATTGTTAAGTAACCAAACAATGTTATAACCAAGATGCGCGTAAGCAGTAAACAAATTAGTCCCTAAGAGAGATAGAGTAAGCTTCCTTTAAAATATAAAGTTTTAATTTTCGAAGGAAAATCGAATATTCCGTCAGTTGACGAAGTGTACTAGGCAAAGCTGCCCATTCCACAATGCCAGCGTGAGACTGACAGCAACCCGCATATTTATTTTTTACTGAGGGTAGATAAATCTTGGATGCTTGTCTGGTTGAATAACTATGTAAGTCGCTAACCAATTTTAACGATAATGGTTTTGAAATGTACAACATTAAGTTAGTTGTCTTAAATACAAAGGAGCCTAATTGCAATTTGTATATTTGGTAAATAGTGAATATTCTAAGGTCGCGAAAATACCTAGACACTGATTCTCTTCCGGGTAACTTTAATAATAACCGTATAAACCATTTTTGTATCTTAAAAATTTTTAATAGATTACCAGAAGTGGTGGCTCCCTAAAATATAACGCCAAAGCTTAGGTTAGAGTGAATTAAAATATTATATAAGGATATTAATATACAGGTGGTCCATAAGTCTGTCCCCCCCCCTTTTATTTTTTGAACCGAAGCAGTCACACTGAACAAGGAAAACTGAATGTTGATATTTCCGCCATGTAAAGCATGCAAATCAAAAAATTAACATAAATTACCATACTCGCATTCACTTTCATGCGGAAAAGCAAATAAAAGGCATGTTTCAGCACACAGAAGATAAAACAATTCCAGGATGGCAAGCTACAATGTTCCGGAAATGGTCAACATGATCATCTGATTGTGGGTGATTGGTTGGTCCGATTTGGAGGATTTTTTTTTGTTTTGTTTGTTTTTTTATGCTGAAAAAGCTTGCAATTGGGTTTTTTCTCTTTCCCTTACGGTTTTTGAGATAAATTTTGAATGTGTCCTAATTTGCATATTTGGGATGATGAAAAGTGCACCATGGCCACCCACAACTTCCTATTCATTGGATTCATCAAAATTGACATATCTGCTTCGGTTCAAAAAATAAAAGGGGGGGACAGACTTATGGACCACCCTGTATGTGATGGTAAATAACTTAATCTTGATATGAGACCCATATTACAGTGTAACTTTCGCAAAAGCATATTTATATGAGGGTCCCAAGAAAGATCATGGGCTAGCATTGTACCCAGGTATCGAAAAGTCTCAGTAACAGTAACCTTAGCTCCATCGATAAAAATATTGGATTCTGTAGGGACGTTAGAATTATTACGCTGATAGAAGCACATCACATGGGTTTTGTTCACATTAATTTTTAACCCGTTTCGTCTACTCCATTCTGATAGTTGGTGAGCAGCAACATTTAAAGAATTTAATAATCTAGTCGAATCGCTGTTAGCATCCACTAATACAACGTCATCAGCGTACATTATAGTTTTTTTACTCAAAGAAGTAGTGGGAAGATCATTTATAAATAGAGCAAACATTAACGGGGACAAAATTGAGCCCTGAAGGACACCACAACTCCTAACCAAAACAGATGAGGAAAGGCCTTCGTACCATAAGTAATATCTCCTATAATGAAGAAAACTAGAAATCCAATCTAGTGGTACACCTCGAATGTTGAAGTGCTCCTTGAGTTTAGTTAATAGTAATGAGATTGAAACTGTATCAAAGGCCTTTGTATTCGCTACTTTCAGTGAATAAAGAGGGCGCTGTTTTTTTTTTTTGAAAAAATGGCAGCGAAAGTAGGATTCTTCCATTTTGAAACTAAAAAATAGATGTCTGTTTAGGATAAAAATTCATTCTAATAACTATTTTGAGAGAATGTTATCTGGGATTGGTGCTCTGTGTTATAAAACTTATGTTTATACTAATTCGAATCCTACTTAGCTCAGTTCAAGTAATGCCACAAGGGCGGCGCCACTTAAACTGAAAGTAGCGAATAGTCTACAAATATTGCATATCAAGCACTAGCAGTTTTACCCGGCGTTGCTCGGGCTACTTTTTGATGAAATTTGGCAATTTCTGTATGTGAACATTCAGTGAAATTGAACCCATGAAAAAGGTTCGTTTTTTAGCCGTTTTTTCCAAAAGGCCGAGCATTCATTAGCCATTTTTTCCAAAAGGCCGAGCATTCATTAGCCATTTTTTTCAACAGGCCTTATATTTGTTACGCCATCAGTGATTGAGGGAGTTTGCTTTTCGATAACAAGCATTGCTCTTTAAATTTTTCATCCACCTTCGCCACACAAATTGTCCAAAATCATCTCCGCCTCCCACGCAAATACGAGATTCATCCGAAAAGATTATTTTCTTCCACTCATCCAATGTCCACTTTCTGTGACCTCTTGCCCATTGCAACCGACGTTTCCTTTGCAATTTGCTGAGCAGTGGTTTCACTTTGGCTTTCCTGTAGCTGTATGCCATTTCGTGTAGACGATTACGCACTGTTCTGTTGTAGACATCAACATGGTGTTTTTTTCCAGGCATTGTTCATTTGGTTGGAAGTTTGGTGTTGATTTTGTTTACAAATCATTCGCAAAGATTGGTCCTGTTTCTTGGTGGTTTTCCTTGGACGTCCACTTTGCGCGGGCAGGTTTTCACATTTCCAGAAAACTGATATTTTTTCCACGTATAGGAAACTACACATTGCGAACATCCTAGCTGGTTAGCAATTGTTCTTGCGACAAACCTGATTGTATCAACTTGATAATTTGCAGCTTAAATTTGCAGAGTAGTATTATGTTGGAGCCATATTCGCTGATGGTTTTGGAACAATTGACTGACACTTATTTTGCACAATGGAGAGAAATCTTCTCTGATTTAAATTTGGGATGATTCCATTATTTTTCAGTTGTTAGGATTGGTTAAGAACAGGTGATCTAAGACTTATTTCTCCGTTGAAGGATGATCTATTGCTTTTTTCCCAAAGGGGTGGACGCTATTTAATTTGTTACGTATTTATTATTCAGTACATTTTTTATTACTTTATGAGAAAACAACTACTTAGGCCGTTACTTATTAACAAATAAATTGCGTAGAATAGCTATAAATACTTTGGTGTTTATACTCGTTGAAATGATGTCGTTTTCCATAGAGCCTAGAGTGATCTAATTCTTTTTGCCAGGGGTTGTAGAAAAATACTGTAGAAAATGAGTGATGTCTGAAGGGTGATGTCTCATAATAGTGTGTAGTGTAAACTATATTCGGCTGTTTAGAAATTATGCTGAGTTTTGAAGTGTTTTTTATAAAACGTTTCAAATAAAATGTACATTCCTATAATGCCATTAAGATCGACATAGATTAGCAGATTAATATTAAATTTATAACTTTTTATTTAATAATAGTATGGAATGTGAACAAGCTGACTGCTTTATTATGATTACCTTCCTAATATCTTGTCGGAGTAGTAGCTTGAACTCCCCTATGGAAATATCTTTCCACTACAATGACGTAGATATACACTACGCCTGGATGAAATTGATCAGCTACACCATTTGATAATTTGGCCGACCATCATCATTTGACCTGTCAAGAAAATAATCCCCATGCTATGACACTTGCTTTAAAGATGTAAGAAGAATTGCTTCTGTCACATTGCTTTCTTCAAATTCGCTCCTGATTATCAGTATGGGATTTTTAGAGAGGAAACTAATGAGTTCACAATATCTATTCCACTAATCTTAATCGGCCTAGGTGGCTCAGCGGTTGCGTGATCGCCTCTGATGCCCGAGTACGCGGGTTCGATCCCGGCAGAGGACGACGAGGATTTTTCAGGGGGAAATCCTGAGATCACGCACTTCCTTCGGAAGGGAAGTAAAGCCGTTGGTCCCGTGTAGTCGTTTGCCGGCTGCACGTTAAAGAACCCTTGCGAGGCAAAATTTGCGGCCCCTATAACGCCGTCCTGAAATGACCATGGCAGTTGAAAAGGACGTTAATATCAAACAAAACCAAACCAAACCACTAATCTTATGATAAAATTTTCTGATACTACTGCTTTTAAAAAGATGGTTTTTCTTGGTGAATGCAGGTATCAACGATATACGAGAGTTGTTTGTAAAGTATACAGAACCATCTACTGAATTAGAAATCTTTTATCAACATAATGTTGGGACTTCTTTCTGCCTTATATTATATTGTCTTACTGCTTTCTCCTCTATCTTGGCCCGTGATGATGGTGTTTGCTTACCGAAACGCGTCGGCTGTTATTAAAAATCCTGCCGTACTATATTTGGATTTTGTGTTGTTGTTACTTTACGAACTTTTGACTAAGTCTGGTACTTTAAAGAAAACTTAATGTAAAACATTGTTCTGTAAAATTAACTACGTAAAGCTACGGAAACTTTTTAAGCTATCTCTAATGCAGTAGTAAAATTAAAGTTTTACTTTTTAATTTTAAAACTGGCACTACTTTCCGAACAACAAAACAATCGGGCAGGCCTGAGCTTATCACGGATGTCGATGAGCCATTTGAGACCTGTTCATCTCTGAAATGTTCTCTGGTCACATCAAAAATATTTGCACTTTACATTAAACAAACGCTGCAGCTTCTATTTGTTTATGCTTCCGTTATTGTTTCTTGCACTTATCATTCAAAGTCCTTGAAATCACGCCGTTTTCAACTACGACAACATTCTCAAGATTCTCAGATCAAAGGCATAGCGAGGGAGGGCGGGGACGATACTTCTTATCTTGTTTATCTATCGGGATAATAAAGCTGTCCATTTTACAGTCTCCAATTACGTTTATTATTTTGTTTCTCGAGGAAAGGGGGGCGGTAGAATGAAGGACCACCTCAGGCGGCCACCTCTAGCTAATCCACTGTCACAGATTCACTATCTTGTTTAGCTAAAACTGATACCAACATTTTATATGCAATGTTTTACTAGTAATAATGATATACCTACTCTGTTTTATGCAAAAACAGATTATAAAGTATATTGGAAGAGATTACAGGAAAAAACTGAAAAGCATAACAATAGTGATCTTAACGCATAAGTAGTATTCAGAAGAGCGAGCGAATGCTTTGAATAGAAATTTGCATATTTCTTTATTTACTTACACAGACCAATAAAATGACGACAAAATAAAAATAATTTTAAAAAAGGGAAAGATTAGCGCTGCACAAAAAACTGGACTTGACCCTTTTTGCTTTGTTCAAGGAATATGTCACATTATGTTTCCAGCAAAGCTCAGACTCCACATTCACATCAATTATCAACCACAGTCTAGCTTGTTGTCATATAAAATGAGTGAGTTCGAGGGGCACTTATGCTTCTTGTTTAAGCACAGCTTTGAAATTATCGACGTTCAGATTCAATCTCCAATTGTTGAACCAACATTCAAGTCTTGCTGAGCCTTCTGTAGACGAGATATAACATGGGCAGAACACCCCATGCCATCACAGCAGTATCATCTGTCAAAACATCTAAATGTCATTGGTCGGGCTTCGGAAAATCGCTAACAAAGTATTGAATAGTTGAATGGAGTCTAAGAACAGAGCCTTGCGGTATACCTGCTTTCAAGTCACGTGGTGAAGAAACTTCGTCTCCAGCTTGGATTTGGTAATACCTATTGGTAATACTATCTCGACCAAGTCCGAGGGAAAGTCGTCTCTGATCAATTTGTAGATAAGTTCTTTATGTCAAACTTGGTCGAAGGCTTTGCTGACATCCAGAAACATAATACTATAGTACCCATAGAGTGTTTGGAGGGGATGTTCAAATCTTCGACGAGCCTCCAAACATGTGTCTGGCAGGAATGAATGGTACGAAAACCAAATTGCTCTTGTCGTACTAGTTTCTTGAACTACAGCATAACAAGTATTTTTACATCTTTATAGAACAGGCTATGTAAATATTTGTCATATCCTCGCGGTAACTGGTACGCGCCAGCGAATTGCACTTTGGTCAAATAGATTTTCGGTGAAGCGCAAAATAAACTGCAGTGTTCTTTGGAGGTCGCTTTTTTTATTCGACAATATTCTCTGAAAACTTATCACTTAACATGCAGATACTTTCGTTTGTTTAATGGTTTGGTTTGGTTTGGTTTGTTTGGTATTAACGTCCTTTTCAACTGCCATGGTCATTTCAGGACGGCGTTATAGGGACCGCAAATTTTGCCTCGCAAGGGTTTTTTAACGTGCAGCCGGCAAACGACTACACGGGACCAACGGCTTTACTTCCCTTCCGAGGGAAGTGCGTGATCTCAGGATTTTCCCCCTGAAAAAATCCTCGTCGTCCTCGGCCGGGGTCGAACCCGCGTCCTCGGGCATCAGAGGCGATCACGCAACCCCTGAGCCACCGAGGCCGATTTTGTTTAATGGATATACTGCATAAGCAGGGTAACATAATATTGTTATGGTACAATTTTTTATGGACGCCTTGTATATACAGTTAGTTCCCTTTGAATGTAATACTTCTAAAGTTCTAAAAGTCGACATTTTTCGATTGAAATCACATTTAAAAAGTCGGTATTGAAAAGACTAAATAAAAAATATGCACTTTATAAATTTTAAAGGAGATTTTTTCCCTACATTAAACGATATTTTCTTACAATATGTCATTAAAATATATTTCTGTATTTTAAAAATTTAACTTTAATTATCCATGTCTTCGGTCTACGATCAGTAATAACTACCAATTTCTCTACAGTATGATTAACATTTCAACTTTTTTCTTATAAAGTCTTGCATTTAATAGTGAGGACATTTAATATATAGTTTTGAGGACAGGTATAATAATTTTCCAACCGAATAACCATTTATTTTCTTCATCGAATTTCTTTCTTGAATAAGGTAACGCATGTACAAGAAACACCTTCAATTTGCTATCTAGCGACATTATATAATTTAGTTGTCAACATAAACGTCGGGGAAAGTGAAAAATTTATTAATTAAATATTATACGGCAAAATCATTTTTTATCCCTAAATCATATATAAAATTATAAATTATAAAAATCATTCCACATTCAAGTAACGCAATCAGGTGTCATATACTTAAATCTACCGCAGAGCCATGTGGGACAGTAATTAAAGATTAAGGCCATATGAGCATGCAAATGTAGATATTTTATGCAAATATAAAAATATAGACATATTAGATGATTAAAAATTGTTAATTAGCAGGAATCTGCACCGTTTTCTTTTTCTTTTAAGGTAACAAAAGAAGTCGCCTGTTGTAATCTGAAATGTTTTGCGTCGGTCTAAGGCTAGTGTGGGCGACTGGAGGTTTCCATTACGTCACGTTTGGTCACAAGACGCTCCTCCTCGCCTCCTTTGAGCATAATGCACTAGACCCTCCATCGATCTGTCTCTTCTCTTATTTTTACTTTTAACCTTTTTTTAAAACAGTCGATAGAGTCTAACCTTCACCTGTCTGCACAGTTGCCATGACGGTCTCTTTAAACCCGTAATGATACATCTAATATATTAAAATAACTTAAAGGAGAAATTTAAACGTACAATAACTCTCAACCTACGTTTTTCTTCTTTTCAATGGAACCCTTATCATTTCAGAACAAGTTTGAAAACGTTCGATGACAAAATAGTGCTCGTTTGAGCCGATTCAGGTCAATAAATTGATCGTTTCGATGCCGTCGACTAAGAAGAGCATTAAAGTTTTACTTTTATATATTTTTGCGGTCGTAAAAGTAATCCCCTCGTTTTCCTCTTTTCCTCCATTAGCCAAATTGTTTCTAAAACTCGTTATTAAAAAGTCAATGGTTTCCTCAAATGATAAATAAAAGTAGAAAATATAATTAGCACCGTTTATTCAAACGCTGTCTGAATACATTTTAATCGCCACTCGTTATCGCTGGTTATTCATTACGAAGTGACATTGAAAGTGACAGCAGATTCATTCCAAACGTCTCCGTATATGAAAACAAAATGAGTGGGAAAAAAACGTAAAATTCATTTCTGATATGCTTTACAACCTCGTGTTATTTATTGCTTTAGTGGAGTTTTCCTTGAAAGTTTATATAAAGAGATCTCGGTAGTAAATTAAATATATTTGACCTAAATACGTAAGTAATGCTTCTTGATCGATTTCTCTATTGGTTCTACACGAAGACAACACGTCGTCCATTTATATTCAATATATATATAAAAAATGAACCTGCGCTGTTCGGCAGCAACAAATAGATGTAAATAAGGCCACTGCTATGGCAACGGGTTTGTAAATAGTTCGCAGCTGGTATACATAACCCTTCGCTCCACTTTTCCCTACCCGCTTGTTAAATACCTTCTATGACACCCTCCTTTCTGAATAGAGAAAATTATAGATATAGTGTTAGTTTACTCTTTTCATAAAATTCCTCATATTAAATTTATTCCATCCTCCCACCGACATCAATAGGAAACAAACGTAAATAAAGTTGTTTTTCATTTTTTCAAAAACAATTTTATTAAATAAATAACAATTTTTTAACCAGCGCAAATAATTATAAAGCAACAACACTGAATTAAAAATAGCATTTTCAACACATGCAATTCAAATACCGCCTGTCTAAGAAAAGAGTGTGCACTATTACTTTAAAAATATTTGTCTCAGGAAAATGAGAAGACAAACTCGTTTATATAGAGTGGCGCTTACATATTAGTAAGTGGACCAGTCGCCGTCATTATTAACAATGGCTTGCCATCTCCCGGGAATGCTTTCTACTTAGCTGACAGAAAAGTCTAGAGGTAATGACTACCAGATTTGTCGAGTTTGTCGAGTCAGCTGGTTCAAACTCCAGGTCCGTTTTCTGTGAAGCTTGTGCTTCATGTAAGCCCACATATTTTTGGGGGGTTGGCATCAGGTGACTGAGACGGCCAGTTAAACGGTACAATGTCATGTTCTGTCTTCCATTGCGTGCACAGCCTACTACGATGTTTCGGGTTATTGTCCTCTTGAAGAATATAATTTTTATTTGTTCTTCCGTACAACCTTCGAACAGATGGTAATAGGCTCTTTTTGTATATTTGGGTCATTCTTTGAGCGTTCATGTTTTCTGTAAAGATGCGTAAATTCCCAAATCCATTTTTAAGAAGCAACCCCAAAGGACTTTTACAGGATGGCTAACGGTACGCTGCGAAGTTCTGTTTGTGGGGGATAACCATGCCCAACGTGGGGAATCAGGTGACCAAAACGAGGATTCATCCGAGAAAACGACATTGCCCAAATCACGATCCATATTTTTCTGTCCACTGGAGAGGTTTCTTCACCGTACTCCACCATTTTCTGATTTTCTCCTGCAAACGACTTCTTATTGTCTCCAAAGAAAACTTGATGCCTTTATGTCTCAGTTTTTCTTGTCATTCGTATATATTTTTTCTGGCCATTCGGAACACTTCTCCAAAAGCGCATGGGATCGTCCGTACACGTGATACAACCTATCAAAGACGTTGACGGGAGGAAAGAATACATTCATAGCAGCTACCTCAGTCAATATAAACAGTCGACGCGAACTTAGTGCGGAGGAAAGAGGGATGAACATGGGAGCCTACAGGTTTTGGCATTCGATCCGTGAGATTTCCAACAAATTTCAGAGACCTAGCTCGACAGTGAGCGCTGTTATTTTGAAGTGGAAGCGAGAGGGAGTTATAACATGCCAAACCAGAAACCAGTAATCCGACACAATTGACAGATCGCGACCGTCGATGCTTGAAACGTGTGATGATGTTAAACCAGAAGGCTTCGTTAAAAATGTTTGCAAAGGACTTTCGATCGGCGTCGTCTAGTCTCACCAAGTGATCTTTGCGTCCGTCGGGAGATCATCGCACTTGGTTTTCATGAACGAGCAGCAGTTCACAAGTTCAAATATCACAGCTCTCAATGCGACCAGTCGGTTACAGTGTTGCAAGGATCGCCGCCACTGAACTGCAGAACAAGGGAAAAAACCATCCTATGGAGTGATGAATCTCGCTACCAGTTGTAGTGGTTCGATGGACGCGTGTGGGTTTGTCGAATGCCCGGCGAACGATATTTACAGGACTCTGTCGTACCCACAGTGAAATTCGGAGGAGGTGGCATCATGATATGGTTCTGATTTTCGTGGTATGGCCTTGGTTCTCGTGTTTTAGATAATGTTCAGCACGACAATGTTCCCTGTCATATAACAGGCGTTAATAACATTTGGTTTGAAGAAACTTAAGTGGCCAGTCCAAAGTCCAGACCCCAACCTCAATGAATACCTCTGCGACGAATTGGAGCACCGATTGAGAGCCCGTCCATGACCACTGAGCTATTAGCCAATTTGAAGAATGAATGGAGCAAAATTCCCACCGACATATATCGCAAATTAGTGGAAAGTCGTCTTAGATGTTGTGTAGGGTCCGGTTTAACTTATTGGTATGGGGTGACCGGTGACGAATGACCAGATAGTGTACAACAGTGATAGATGATAATGTGTCTATTCATTGAAAAGTTAAAGAAATCTTAGAATTGGATACTATAAGGTTAGTTTTTACGATGTCGTTCATGAAATTCTATATTTACACAGGGTGTACCGGAACGTCATGTACAAACTTGGAGGGGAGATAGTATGGATGATTCTAAGCAAAACGTTCATATGAACGTGGGTCCGAATTTGAATGCTAATTGACATATGAACAGAAATAAAAATGCTGCCACCAAGATCAACAAGTTAATAACTCCCGTTCTCTAACGATGAAATTTGGGGCAATAATAGGGTGCATAAAAGTATGTATACCATTAAAATTTGATCGAATTCCAACGAGTAGTTTCCGAGTTACGCATTCAATATCGTAACCCGTGCTCACATGCGAGTACTAACCAGCACGTGTTACGATGTTGACTGCGTAACTCGGAAATTAGTCGTTGGAATTCGATATTTTTTAGTTTTATGCACCCTATTATTCCCTCAAATTTCATTATTAGAGCACCTGAGTTATTAACTTGTTGATCTTGGTGGCGGCATTTTTATTTCTGTTCATATCTCAGTTAGCGTTCAAATTCGGACCCACGTTCATATGAACTTTTTTGCTTAGAATCATCCATACTATCTCCCCTTCAAGTTTGTACATGACGTTCCGGTACACCCTGGAAGTGTTACCCATTTTAGTAGATAGATCTGAAGATCAGGCAAAATTAGCATTAACGTAATCTACGTATTTCACTTGATTGGGCTGTGTTCTCGTGTATTTACATCGTGAAACATTACTGACATACATTTCAACGTCAACAAATGACTACCCGTTACACACCTACAGGTGAGGACAAGTGTAACGTGATTTTAATGAGTGAGGGTAAAATAAATTGTTGGCAGAATTGACATTAGAGATTCAATAAATTTAATGAACTAAATAAATTATACAACCTTGTATTACGCTTAAATCAGCATTTCTATTCGAAAAGCTACACAAATCTACTATTGCATTAATCCACATTAACAATATGACATATTATTTATTTCCGAGCTATGGTTTTAACTTAAAATGTCGTTTCCCAGGTAGCAATCTATATTGGTCCAAAATGTGACCAATGTTGGTCCAACAACGTAAATACTGGTGATTGTGGCCCATAATTGCCAATGTTGTGCCCACTTTGGACCAAGATTGCTGGCCATGAAACATGGCTATCTATCCGTCGACAATGATGACCAATATCGGTCCAAGTTTGCATTTCCACTGTTTAGCCAACGAATGTAAGCCTACATTAACCAACATATAACCAATTTTGGACCAATGTTATTTGCCAAACTACATGAAGCCAATATTAGCCAACTTTATATGATAATTGGTATAAATAAGTGTGTGTGTGTGTGTGTGTGTGTGTGTGTGTGTGTGTGTGCGTATGTATAATATAATATAATATAATATAATATAATATAATATAATATATAGAGAACCAGTGCTTTTTTGTGTGTTTTAATGTAGCTTGTGGTTATGAACATGTCAGCTTGTTGCAACTTGTTGCCATTCCCGCATAGCCAGCCAATGATTAGAAAAAGTGCTGTTTGTTTTTTATTATTTTTTTTCATAAATAGAAAAAAAATACACAGCTCCTAAATTCCAACGTGTTCCAATCAGTGGCTGGCAATGCTAAAAGGCGGCCTTTCTGGAAAAGACGGAAGTTTGCGTTTTCTGTTCCACCTTTTCCTAAAAGCGTAAGCGCGGGAACAGTGTGAAGACTGAAGAAGCGACGTTAAAACCGCGATTAAAACACTATTCGAACCTGGCCCCAGCGTGTCTCTTCCTTTTTTTTTTGTATATCATCCTGTCCTCTGCTTTTTATGAGGTAAGCAAAGTAATAAATAGTTGTAGTATATAGCCTAACATGCGCTATATACCATTCCTTTTCTTAGGTCTTACTTTAATTACCTTTTCTAACTTCGTCGTAAATTTTCGAAGTAGATTCCTTGAATGTAGAGCTAACTCAATCATATCAAGTTCGTAATTGAACTTTTAATTAAGTTTTTTTTACAAGAAATCGGAATTAATTAATCACAATTGTTCTTTATTTTCTGCTCCTAGGTCACAAATTAATGTTATAATTCATTACAGCTGCTGTGGAAATTCAATTTCCAAACCAGCGACAAACTGCCATTTCACGTATAGCAATTTTTTTGGCGGGAGCAGGAGATCATGATGGTGGACTAAAAAGGAGCGGCAACAGCGAAAGGAAAATGCAGAGGCATCAGAACATGTTGACAATGAAGCTTTGTTAGTGAGCTGCAATAATGTGTTGTAAACAGAAAAAGTAACAAACTGCTTCTATGAACCTAAATGTTCTTTTTTTTTCCTCTCGGAAATAAATATCCAGTACCTAGAATAAAAAATGTGTTTGAATTGTGATATTATTACTATTGAATTAATTAGACTTCAAATTTTGCAAGAAATGCAATAATTTATTCATTGGCAAATTCCAAAAAATCCATATTGGCCCATTTTTGGTCCATCATTGCAGACAATGAAAATGCATATTGGCCCGTTTTTGGTCCTACATTGCGAACAATAACGGTAATATTGGCAGACAATAGTGCCGACCAATAAAGGGCCAATATAGGTTTCAATATTGGCCAATATTGGTAGAATCGAAATGCCTACATTGGTCCACTGTTGCTTGCTACTTGGGTTAAGTATTCTGTATTCTACTTTGGCATGGGGAGTGTCGCGTAGTCTTTTATCCTGGAGGACTACTGGAACCCACGGGATTTCGTCTTATTTTGGAATTAGGGTGGCTCGTTGTAAGCCTGTAGCAAATAAAAGCATATATTAGTACAAGAATTACAAGTAAGACCTAAGGTACGCTTAACGATAATGCAAGTTTTGACAAAGAAAAACTAATCTTATTATACTTGGTTGATGCGTCAACGTCGCAGCGCGCTATGTCAGATCTACCGGTAAATCGCGCTCGTACGCTGCTACGGTTATCGGTATTCCATTGCTTGTCACTACTCTCTTGTACCCCAGCCGGGGATTATACGTAATGGGAGTACTCCAGTTCTGGAACGACGATCGGTTCTCCATCTACAATAGGGCCAGTAGAACGCGCCGACTCTTCCGATGCTATTCCGTCTACTACTTCGCTATTGAGCTTCTCACTATCGTCTTCCGAATTCCTATCTTCGTCCTCCGATGCAATATCCAAGTTACTTTGCACGGACGAAATTACGCTGGAACCAATGGAAAGGCTATCACCTCGTCTTATTGCCATAGAATATTTCTCTTCCGCACCCCTTCTCTCGTCCCCTTGTAGCTCTTGTAATGAACCCATTTAGCGGTTCCCGCGAACCATGACGAAACCAGTTGCCGAATAAGTACGTTCTAGCTTATTAATAAAGTTACACTTTACCTAGTTGGTAAATGGCCGCTTCGAAGCTGTTTGCTGTGACAAGGGCCCGGGAAAAGCGAACGGGGTCGGATAAATATTCTTAGCTACCTTCCCTCATCGGATTTCTAACCACTCCCCTCTTTTTATATTTTTCTTTCCTCGATCTCGACTCGGCTGTGCGCTCATTGGCTTATCTCCCTCGCGCTCACCCCAGCCAATGAGCGAACACCACGATCTTCTTCACGCATTTTCCCCATTGAGATTTTCTCATTCGCTCTACTCCGATCTTCTCCTGACGTTTGCCTCCCACAAGGCCTCTCGCCACATATCGGCTGATTTAGCTGCTAATTGTTTTTCCCAGCTCTGGTTTTTTTCTCTTTCTCCTCTGTTCTGTCGGAACTGGGCTTTGGATGGGCGGCCAACCTTTCCTCCTCCAAAGCTTGTGACAACAAGAGTAAAATTCAAGTTTTCAGAGAATCTGGAG
Source organism: Rhysida immarginata (assembly GCA_023313115.1). Lineage (NCBI taxonomy): Eukaryota > Metazoa > Arthropoda > Chilopoda > Scolopendromorpha > Scolopendridae > Rhysida > Rhysida immarginata. The sequence continues at coordinate 15,226 of JAHWFO010041060.1, forward strand.
CTGAATTTGGTAATACCACAGATGACACAAAGTCCTACAAGCACAATAACCTTGTACGAGGGAAAGCCAGTAAGTAAGCTACAAATTAATATAGAAATGAAGCAAATAACAGTACTGACTTGAAAACTACTTTTATTTCTCCACATAATCTCCCATCATTACACAAGCCCCTCGAAACTAGCATGATAAAATTCTTTGGACTGCTGTCTGAACTAGGCGATAGATCCCTTTGTACAGCTTCATTGCCGGGAAAGTGATGCTCACAGTCTTCTAGGATCACTAGGGCATATTACTTATCACATTCCGGCAGCGAGAGTAAACTGTAAATGCCTCATGTTCCTTCGTCCTGGCTGATTCGTAATGCCCTCTACTTGAATCCTTCCTTTTCCTTTTATATGCTTTTTCTCTCATCTTCTTCCTCTCCTCATTAACCATGCAACGGTCCCTCGCCAATTCACGCGTAGAACTCCTCCTTATTTGGATCCGTTCACTTCAACCTGAAGAATAGAAGTATCCATCATCGAACACTCTGCTGCAAGTGTCACCAAGTTTGGTGACAGGTCAACTAACCAAGGCTCTCGTTGGCAATGCTCCATCGTCGAGCAGGCTTGGTGGTATTGTGGCGCCATTCATTGAGGACACGGAAAGATTGGCGGCTTTACCTTTCAAGAGGCACAAGCGCGAGCGTTGCATTAAAAGAAAACGGAAGCGGCGCAAAAAAGTGCGCAAGCGTCGAAATGGCGAGCGGGAAACAGTGAAAATTCAGATCTGGGAGAGGAGTTTGAGATTCGACACGAAAGGTCAGAAAATGTGCGCTCCCGCCGCCCACATGGAGAGTTTACGAGGGACGAAATAAATACGTCGCCTCGAAGCCCTGCCTGTTCGACGAGCTCCGTAATTGCTTCGAAAAGTGCTTCCCAAAGCTTGGAAAGGGAAGGCAACGACGCCGAGCCTAGCTAGCAGTTCACTAACTTTATTGTGTTCTCCTACTATGAACTTTTCAGTGGCCGCCTACAACGTCGAGACCTTCGAGGAAATTCACGCCGAGGACACCGAATCGTCCTGTCTCGTCCGTCCATTGAGTAGCAATCTACTGCAACCCTCGTCCCGCCGCCGAGCCAGTTCCACATAGCCAGAACTCTAGTGGTGGTCGCCTACTTAGATGCAGCGGATTTGTTCCGTATTGGAGGTTTGGACCCTATTCTAATCCCAGCTGGACTCTCCACTTGGATTACCCCGTGGGCGCATGAAGCGACCTTTTCCATTAGTGTACGGTTTCTCTCTCTCCATTATTTTTACGTTAATTTCCCGCTCTAGTGCGCAGCTTATTTCTTATTTCGTGGGCTTGAGAGTGAAGTCTAATCACTCATTTCGCCTCGTTATAAGCTGAAACATCGTAATCATTTAATTGCGTAGTTGACTAAATTTTCTTTGCTTAGCTTAGAAGCGCGTAGAAGACCCTTTGCTAATAAGATCTCTTATGTTTTTTTAATGTAGTTATCTACGGCTTTAAGCCATTATTGAAACGCCCTGGCGTCGCCGTTTGCGAACGGCACAGCGAGTGAAGAAGTGAGAAACCCTAGGCTGCTATTGTTGGATGTGCACATTAGCGTTCCGCCGCCCGGCGTCTTGAGGCTCCTTACTTCACTGCTGTTCCAGGTTTTGGATCCCGTACTACGTATCTTCTGGGCAGGAAGATTTGCTGTCAATCAGTAATTTTATTATAGCATATTAGTAGAGATAGTTGTTAATAAGTTCCATAGCCAATTAGCTCGTTTAGCAGTGAGCGTGCAAAGTACGCTCCAGCTCTACTGCTAAGTCCTTGTGCCCTAAGAGGGGGGGGGGGGGCGGGCTTTGCTTATTTAAAGGAATTTTGCTGGTGTAAATTTTATTGAGTTGCCTATATTGTCCTTTCAAGACAGCCTGCTCAGTGCGCTCTCCATGTTAGGGGAGCCTCATTGAGGCAGGTGGAGAAATTCAAGTATCTAGGGATTGCATTCACGAGTGATGGACGGCAGGAGAAAGAATTGGATGCTCGGATCGGTGCAGCAAGCTGTGTCAGACGTGAACTGTGGCGATCCGTGATAACGAAACGCGAGCTGGGTAACAAAGCCAAGCTCTCCGTCTTCAAATCTATCTTTGTCCCCATTCTCACCTATGATCATGAGGCTTGGGTAATGACCGAAAGAGTGCGATCGCGGCTACAAGCGGCCGAAATGAGATTTCTGAGAGGTGTGGCAGGTGTTAACCTACTAGATAGAATGTACAGCAGCACAATAAGGAAATCTTTAGGAGTTGAGCCGCTACTTCTCCGCATTGAGAGATCTCAGTTGCGCTGGTACGGCCACGTGATACGGATGCCGCAAACTAGTCTTCCTAGGACGTTGTTATTTTCCAAGCCGGTGGGTAAGAGACCAAGAGGTCGGCCTAGAACCAGGTGGCTAGACTACATGGAGAATCTGGGTTCGAGTCGCTTGGATATTACCAGGGAGGACATGCGCCTGATGGCGGCGATCGCTGGAGATCCTCCATATGGCTGCTGCCCCCGCGACCCTAACGGATAAGCGGGTTTGAAAAGTAAGTAAGTAAGTACCTATATTGTAAACCCGAGGTTTGTCCTGCGGGTAGGGCTCAAATTATTATTTGCCGCTCGTCGAGTTACGAGACGTATAGCCCGAGTTTTTGTTACTGAAACTTTGCGTTATCATATATGTAGTGTAAAACGGAGGTTCGTTCCTCGGTTCAGGGCAAGGCAACGTCCTTATGCGTTTCTTGCGATTTAGCAAGATCGTAGCCCAATTCATCTGGAAGTTATATGTATTGATTTCCTATTTGAATTATCTAATAAATTTTAATCATGTCAAAAGATATGCTCTGGTGTCATTCTATCTTTTAAGTCTTCCACTGCGTTTAACTCTTATCCGTGACAGCAAGGATTAGAGCAGACCTACAACTGCCAGTTACAAGAAAGACTGTGTTGAAGGTATTGGCATCCTCACTAAATTTTAAATTTACAAAGAAATGCCGCAAACCACCTTTAACATTTCAATGAATAAACACACTATCATTTATTGGTGCGGTATATCTTTTGTGCAAGTATGAAATAAAGGGTGTGCGCTAAATTAAGTAACGCACTATATAGTGTGTGTCATAGGCGTTCGAATAAACATTTCAATTGTTGCAATGGAGCGATTTATCAGTCATGCAAAAGGGAATTATTATTGACTTTCGGGCCAAGGGTGGCAGCGCTTCAGAAAGAAGCGGAGTTTGTGACTGCGGAGTTTGTGACCTCTTCGTGTGTTGCTTCGAAAGAAGTGAACCACGCTTGACAAAATGGCATAATAGAAAATCAGTGACGTGCAAATTGTGGTGCTCCACGAGCCATAGATGAAAGAGCGGAACGAAGGCTGCGTTGCTAACCCAAATGAACAAGGGTGGTACCGCAAGAGTATCCAGAACGACAATTTAGCGAACGTTGCTATAAACAGGGCTTCGCAGCAGGCGGATGGTGACAACGACAGCGTATCGACAGAAGAGGCTGGAATTTGCGCGGCAGTACGGACACAGGACATCCACATGTCCAGAAATAACGGAAGTGATTGTGTTTCCAATGAACTCCGGCAGGTGTCTCTACGTGTTGCGTTTTCTCACAAACAATGATAGGTGAGTCATGTAATCGTCAACAGAAGTCGCTGTCCTCAATTGAGTTTCTCTCCTTAAATACACTACTGTTTATAAAAATCGCAACACCCTGATGGAATGGTCTAATCCATATGCAATTTGCAATATTTACATACAATGGGTCAGAGTATAAATGATTAGATTTTCAGAGTAATTGCTTGAAAGAACACCATGCCTCGACGACGACGAAGGGTACCATATCAACAGCTGACAGACTTTGAAAGAGGACGCATAATTGGTCTGCGTGAAGCGGGATGGTCGTATCGTGACATTGCTGCTCGTGTAGGACGTAATGCAACGACAATTATGCGTGCATGGAGGCAGTGGAGCGAAGAGAACAGGGCACACCGAAGACCAGGCTCAGGAAGACCCAGCACGACGACACCGCGAGATGACAGACACCTCTATCGCATGTGTGTAGCAGATCGTACAGCCACTTCCACAGTGTTAGCACAACAGTGGGGTGCTACAGTAGCCAGGACAATGTCTGCTAGCACTGTACGACGCCGTTTGATTTCCAGAGGATTGATGGCACGAGTACCATTGTTGCGGATTCCTTTGACTCAAAACCACCGGCGCCTCAGGTTGCAATGGGCCCATCAACACCAACAGTGGCAAGCTGAATGGCAACAAGTTGTGTTTTCGGATGAGTCAAGGTTTAACTTGCAGCACCATGACGGCAGGATACGAGTCAGAAGACATCGTGGCGAGCGCGACCTTCCAGAATGCATCCTGCAGCGTCATTCAGGACAAACGCCAGAGGTGATGGTGTGGGGTGCAATCAGTTACCATGGCCGTTCCCGTCTGATCAGAATCCATGGCAATCTGAACAGTGACCGGTACATCAGGGAAGTTGTGCAACCCGAGGTCATCCCCTTCCTGCAGAACCTTCCAGGCGCTGTATTCCAACAGGACAATGCCCGACCGCATGTGGCCAGAAATGTCCTCGCCTTTTTCCAAGCACATCAGACGCCCTTGTTCCCTTGGCCTGCTCGTTCACCAGACATGTCCCCAATCGAACATGTGTGGGACAGGGTTGCTCATCGATTGGCTCGTCAGAGTCCTGCAGCAGCAATTGTGGATGAACTGTATACCCGTGTAGACAGAGCATGACAGGACATTCCCCAGGCCCTTATTCAGAGCTTGTTTGACTCGATGCCACGACGTTTAGAGGCTGTAATTGCATCCCACGGTGGTTTCACCCGATACTAATGTGACAATAAAACGCATTGTATTGACCTGAAAATCTAATGGTTTCTTTTCTGACCCATGATATGCAAATGCTCCAAATTTAATGCAGATTGGGCTAGTCCATCAGGGTGTTGCGATTTTTATAAACAGTAGTGTACTTCCGGTTAGGGGAAAAAATTGCGACGATAGGAGGTAGTATTTGGCTTTGCACTTCCAACTTATAACTGCATTAATGTAAGTTTGTAGATCCTAGCGCCGCCACAGTCTGGAGGGAAAGTGGTATGCAGAGAAGCTCTCGCTCATGTCAAAGAGGGCAGCAAATGCCTTTTGCTATACCTGCATTCATTGAAGTTTATTTATTAGTTTTAAAAAGCTAAGTTAAATTATTGTTCATTTATTTTCTCATTTAGTTATAATTTCATAACATCTCAACTGAAAAATACTGATGATGTCCGAAAGGATGAAAATCGATTATATATCTAAACAGTAATAAACCAATTGTATTGTAAAATGGACGTTATGAAATTATAACTATATACACTATACAATACAACGTGTGTAAAATAATGAATCTTATTTTCTCATTTATTTACTGACACGGTTTATTATATTGAAAGTATAATTACTTTATTCCATAACATTATTTTATATAATTTGTTTTTAATTCTGTAATTTTTTAATATATTTTAGAAAGAAAACAAATGTTTATTTTAACATGACTTTTATTCACTTACTTTTTAAAAGTGATTTAAAAGTAGACACCACAAAAAAATTAGACAGCGGAAAAGATGTTAAACATAAAATCAATTGCGACGCGACCTGTAGCTAATTTTTGTATTGTATGAGGTATACGATATGGCTAAGTGCGGCTCGGATAGCAGTACTGAATTCTCTTCAAGCAATAAAAATTTCGATGGAGATTTTTAAAACTATTCTATGAATTATTTGAAAATCGTGAAATTAAGTCATACCAATTGGAGCCGCAAATAAAAAGATTTGCCAGTTGAACTTCTAGGCAACTGCCATGATGGGGAAAACATCCCTCCCACATCGCTTAATATTCATATAAAATCAATTGCAATAAATATGGTTATACATTTTATAACATTTGGAAAATTAGAATCCGATAAACTTTTATCCCAACTAAAATGTTCTTACAGTCAATGCATTCATTCTTTTCAAGAATTTTTTTTGGCTAAAAAGCCTGCAATGTATGCAGCTGAATTTGTTTCAAATAAATTTGGATTTTCAATTTTGAATTTTCAAATAAATTTGGCTTTTCAGTTATTGGATCTGACAAGGAGAGGGCCCCAACGAACAATCGAGTTTTTTGATGCCCCTTTGGTAGGATGGTAGTCTGATATGTCCTTTTCGTAAAATCAAGTCCGCAGCCTCCAACTTGGCCCTATTTTCGAGAAAATCCCTTTTAAAGCCTGTGTTATATAATTAGTGTAAACTGTAGCTTGGTAATCATCACAACAGCGGCAGCCAAACGGGTAACGTCGTGGCGTACGAACCATAAGATGTCGAGTTCGAATCCACCCGTGTTAGGCATTTTTTTCTTCTTTTAACGTTATGTAACTGTGCTATTGTCCACTTTTTAATATATTTTTTCTGTTATAATATGCTATTATAATGAAAAAAATATTTTTAACAAGTAAGAGCAATAAGGAGCACATTTCCAACTAATTATGATAATAATATCTGTTAAAAAAGTGTAAATAATTCATAAACACATATCGATTTTTTTATCGTTTACCTTTTCATTTCTTATGTTCAGGTTTTGATGTCTTTGCTTCTTGTCCATATTGGGCGCTATAATAAGATAATATAAAATAATCGTTTTAACAAATCATTTCGAAGTTGTAGAATATTTACAGTTAGGCTTGTTGAATACAACGTACTGGATGGTATTCTTCAAAAAAACATTTGAAACACAAATGTGTGCGACACCGAAAGAACTGTCGGTCTTTAAAAGCAGCGTTATAAAAATTAAAACAAAAATAAAAAGTCAACGCGTGGACTCGAACCCACGATCTCGTGAGTCGTACGCTAACCACTTGGCTGCTCGCCGTTGTGATAATACATCTACAGTTGTCGAGATGCAGTTTACACTAGTAATATAAGACAGACTTTAAAAGGGATTTTCTCGAAAATAGGGCCAAGTTGGAGGCTGCGGACTTGATTTTACGAAAAGGACATATCAGACTACCATCCTACCAAAGGGCATCAAAAATCTCGATTGTTCGTTGGGGCCCTCTCCTTGTGAGTCAAGAGAAGACTTTGCAATTGCTTCGAATTCCTTGAATGTTTCTTGCAACATTTCAAGTTGGCTATACAAGTTCATCATTATCCTTTTCACAGTTTCCTCATGGAAGAAGTAGAATTCTACTTCTTCCATGGTTTCCTACTGACCAGGTAAAATAACATTTGTAGCCATCAGTTATTTTGTAGCAATGACGATTTTTGCTTGGCAATTGTTTTACCCTTAGCAACGCACGCACAAGATAAATTAATATAAGTTGAGGCCGCGCTGAAATGCATTGTTATAACAGCATAAACAATCAAAAAGCGTATAAGGATAAGAAGTGAAGGCTGTGCTTATATCACGTGATAAAAGCTGCCCGATCATAGAACGGGAGCTTCTCTGCGACACATATTTCCCTCCAGACTTGGGTGGCGCCACTTACGTCTACGCGAACCTTTCTTTCTTATCCTTATACGTTCTTTGTTTTCAGTTCAGTGCTAGTGAACGTAGAAAGTGAATTTTAATCCTGCTTTACGATTAATTTTGTGTTACACGATTTAAGGAAAAGTACAGGGTAATTATAATTAAAGTTTAAGTTTCAAAACGCTATAAAAAAAAAGAACCACTTAGTAGAATGACATCCAACTGGAACGGAATGTTATCGAAGAAGGAGGAAAGCTTATGGCATAAGAAAAAAAAGTAGGTCCAAATTTTAGCAACAGATGGCGCTGTAAGCGTCAGATTATGTAAATGAAAATACCTGTTATGCGCACGACTCATATCATTTGTTATAAAAACGCCGGATACACTGCTTTTCCTCATTTCGCGTCCGAGAAGCCCGCCATGGGTGTCTCATTGAAGGACCGCGCTCTGCTTGTAAAGGTTTTTTTACAAGAACACTGATTCCGCACCAGTAGCTCTGCAGAAGTTCAGAACACTGATCTTCAGAACACTGATTTTCAGAAGTTCAGAAGATCAGAACCAAAGAGGTATGAAAAAAGGCGTTGGTCCGATGATTTGATGGATGCTTTGCACACTGAACAGTACAATTGGTTTAACGTGTAACTTACGCCTTAGCCTTTGTTTTACGATTCATTTTTCATTTGTAGTCGAAATTCTGACGCTTACAGCGCCATCTGTTGCTAAAATTTGGACCTACTTTTTTTCTTATGCCATAAGCTTTCCCCCTTCTTCAAAAACATTCTGTTCCAATTGGACGTCATTCTACTAAGTGGTTGTCATATGGATTGCAGAGTAACATACAAGAGGGTAGGAACGTGATTAGGGAAAATAAAAAGTTTTATTGAACGAAAATGTCGATAACTCAAAATGGTAGCACTGCCACAAAAAGGAAACCAAATAAGCTGATACTTGAAATAAGCAGTGGAAGTCAAATAAAATTTAAATAACGAAAATTAGTTTCTTTTTCATCTTAAAAAATAGAGCTTTCAGTCCAATTCATTTGTTTAACGAATTGCGGCTGGGTTCTGGGCGCGGTCGTGTAGCTGAACCCTGGGTTCTTTAGAACGCAGGGTTGACCTCGCCTGGAAACGATGCGAAGAATTCAAATCGTTTGTAAAAGGTCCATGCAATATAGAGGCCAGAAGGGAGATCGCGAATATAGAGGCCAGTTAACTCTATATCCGGATTCCGAAATGTTGATGACTATTGTAGACAAATGACATTTCCGGTGAAAGGAGCTGTTGATAAGATTGGAAATCGTTTGGTGAATAGATGACAAGATCCAGAGGAATGACGAGGCTAGGTAACTTGCCGAGACGAATGGAGACTATTGTTGAAAGTGGCTGAATCCAGAAGAAGTTGCAAGACGGAACACGTAGTAAAGAAAGCACTCTTGAGAGGATGCAGTTGAAGCAAAACTCAACGCTCCCACGAATTGCGTTTAATCAAGAAATGCAACGCTGAATTCAAGAATTAAATAACATCAATGACTCTGACGCACTTAAACATTCACGTGGCAAACCAACACATACAAAACTGCGGTGGATTGTATGAGCGTGGCACCTGACATGAAAACTAATTCACATATATATCACCAATACACTTGATCTGCGAAAACTTCGTTCGCACCACATAATTCACAAAACACATGCACAAAAGAGTCTTGCCACACTCGGAAGGGTCGGAACTACAATTCACTATGTGCCTCTAAACTCAGTATGACGATGGCTGACGTTTATATTGGTTTGGTTTGGTTTGTTTGGTATTAACGTCCTTTTCAACTGCTGTGGTCATTTCAGGACGGCGTTATAGCGGCCGCAAATTTTGCCTCGCAAGGGTTCTTTAACGTGCAGCCGGCAAACGACTACACGGGACCAACGGCTTTACTTCCCTTCCGAAGGAAGTGCGTGATCTCAGGATTTCCCCCTGAAAAATCCTCGTCGTCCTCGGCCAGGATCGAACCCGCGTACTCGGGCATCGTTTATATTGGAAGCACAACAATAACACACTGGTTACACTGGAAACCCACAAGTAGTATAAATGTAGACATATATATGTATATATATTAGCAGTAGCGCCATTCTAATGGCGAAACCACAAACTTGTAGCGTCGGCCGTTCTTAGTCTCACGTTGACACACTCGGACTCTGTCGCTCGCTGAGCTGCATAAGTAGGAAGTATAGTTGTTGCTACACAAAACGCATCTCCGTTACTCTTGCACGATCGGTCGGATTTAGTGTAGAATCGAAGCGCTCCGTCGAGATTGCGACTGGGTATTGGATTGCCGTGGCTGGAATCCAATCAAAGAAAGGCAATAGACGAAATAAATGAATAACAGTCTATAACAGGATATACATGCATGCGATGAATCCAATTATGCCCCTCCTGTCTTTGATACAATTATTCTTGGAATAGGGACGGTTTCATTACGTAATGTATAGAACTAACTTGGACTCAACTTACGTAATGTATAATAATTTCAATTCAAACTAATCTAATTTCAACAACAGAATTAATTTGACTTACTTTAATTTGTTTTTATTGAAAAAGTGATAAGCAAAATAAGTGACAAAAGCCATTAGAATGCAACTTTTAACTATATTATATACACTTAAAGATATACACTGAGTTAGCAAAACTCATGGGATAGTTACTTAATATCTGGTCGGGCCACCTCTGGCCCTGTGGAGTGCAGCAATACGGCGTGGTAGTGAGTCTGCAAGTCCCTAATACACTTCTGGAGGCAGTTGACGCCAGATAGTCTGCAGAGCCGAAGATAGTTGCTGCCCGTTCGTGGGCGGATGATCCAGTGCCCGTAGCCTGACTTCAACAGCATCCCAGATATGCTCGATGGGATTCATGTCAGGGCTCCGGACTGGCCAGCTCAGTCGTTGGACCTCTCCTGCATGCTCCTCGAACCATTCGCGGACGACATTGGAGCGATGTGGTGGAGCATTGTCATCTAGAAAGACTGCTACGTCGTCAGGGTGTTGAAATGTCAAAAACGGGTGCAGATGGTCTCCGATGAGTTGACGATACCGTGGACCATTTAACGTTTGGTCCAGGATAACCAGAGGGCCCATTCCAAACCAGGAAAATGCACCCCAGACCATCATTGACGCCCCACCACCCTGCACCACCACCTGTTGGCATGCGGGATCCATCGTTTCGTGAGGTCTGCGCCACACACGGTGCCTCCCATCAGCTTGGTACAGTTGATATCGTGACTCATCTGACCATATGACGTTACGCCACTGTTGCAGAGTCCAGCCAAGATGGTTAGTGGCAAATGCACGCCGGAGTGTCCGATGACGCTGGGTAAGCATTGGCACCCGTGTAGGGCGACGGCTGCCAAACCCGAGGGCATGCAGATTCCGACGGATTGTCCATCGAGAGACGTTTCTAGTGCGGCCAGTATTGAACTGGTCTGTGATTTGCTGCACTGTTGCGCTCCTGTCTCTCTGAATCATTCGTCCCAGGTGTCGCCGGTCACGATCATTCAGGGCAGCTGGACGCCCTGTATGGTGCCTGTTGTGGACTGTGATGCCTTCATCCAGCCATTCCCGATACACCCTGGAGACAGTTGAGCGAGGAAAGCCAAATTCCTGCACCACTGCCGAAATGGAACATCCCATGCGTCGGGCACCTACTATCATACCTCGTTCAAAAGACGTCAACTCGTGACGACGTGCCATTTCTGATTAATCACTTATCCAAGCTCTTCCCACAACGTCTAATGGTCCATTCCCAGAATCCGTTACCCCTGTGAATTCGTGAGCCATGCCCATCAATCAATGTGCTTGCTATCCCATGAGTTTTGCTAACTCAGTGTACATTTAGATACACTGTATATTTTAAAGATAAAATTAAAAAACGATGTTGACAAAAATTAAGAAACTTCAGACTTCAACAAAATAATATAACAAAAAACAAAATTCATAGAAAACCGACAGTTGATTACAATTAATTTACATTTCATTTTAAACTCCATGGGAAAAGAATTACTTAGCTTCAATAATAGCGATTGTTAATAGGAACTTGAAATAAATATTTGAAAAATCTAGTTGATTACGGAGTATTATACAAGCATACAAGAGAAAAGTAAAAAAAAAATAAAAAAATAAACTCATTTATTTCTGCATCAGACTAATGAAAAGTGTTTGGCAGATTTTATTAATCCACCAGGTAAACGTAAAAGTTTTTAATTTTCATTAAGAACTTTGCTTAATTAATGAAAGAAAGTGATTTTATTTCAATTTTGAAAATAAGCAAAATGTAAGTTTAAAATGCTTTTATTTTCATGGTACACCGATAACAATCCTGATCACAGTTTCTTTAATAATGTGAGGGGTTAAAAGATAACTCTTCATTTCTCATTTTATGTAACGAACATAAGAAACTGACAATTTTTTTTAGTTATACAATTAAACAAACATCGCGAATAAAACCTTTCATTTTCTTTATAAACATGCAAAAATTCTGAATACGCTTTCATAAAAGATATGTTAAATCAAAAATTAACTTTTTATTTAATAATATCTAAGAAACGGGTCAGTTTGAAAGTTTTAATAGATAAACAAACATGTCTTAAATGTTTTTATTTTCTTTGTATACATGAAACAAATTCATATACAGACTTAAAATTAACTTTTTTATTTATTGTAATTAAAACGAAGAACGAAAAATAAATTTAATAATGAAATATATTCGAAAAGCGCCTATTTTCCAATGTTATTCCTATGCTAAGCAAACCCACGATTCCACCAAGCAAGTTACTCAAGTGCATTTAATTAGGCGAATATCTATTTTTTCCTCCGTAGAAAAAAATGTTTTCTTGACGCCGATAGATTACATGTCATTCATTTCAAGCTTCCCTGTGATCTTGGTGATTTCCGTTAATTACAGACCGAGAAATAATTAAAAATCTAGAAAAAGTCGTTGCATGCTCCATAGAAACGCAGCTTAAACAGCCGGCAGATTCCACCCATGCGTCGGAGGGCGCCACCGTCTGCTCACTACCATCGCTTAGCACGGGAAACGGCGAAGCTGTCCATTCTGTGTTATTCTGTGATATTAGCTCCACGTAACCATATTCGTACGAGTGACCGGCCATTTATGGTAATATAGCAAATCCTTTCAAAAAAATCCTGGTTCATTTATTATTTGCTATAATGTTCTTCAGTATTTCAACTGAGTTTTACATATGATCCGAAAGAACAGGAAAGGAATTAACTAAACACATCTCATTAAGTCAAGTAACTTATATTTACAATTTATCGTTAACACAGTTTTTTTTTTGCATACATTGTTATTTAAAAGAATTTAAGTCTTGGATTTGTCAGGTGTAGATCCGATCTGTTAAATACCGAGTCACACCTTGAATCGGCAGAAATAAGCAAGCGTAGAAACAAACTTTGTCAACGGCAAGTCTTAACTTCAAATATGGATTATTTGACAAATGGTTTCATTTGCGGATCCATTATGAGTAAGGCTTCAAGAGTATACTCTTCATCTCTAAAATAAATACCTCGCTTTTAAAGCACCTGTACACATTCTTGCAGCTCAAATAAGGAAGCTATATGCAAATTAGGAAGCACATTAAGCACTTTAATCTTTCAAACAAATGCAATCTTGGCATGAGTGTTTTTTTCTTGTTTAGAAAACTCATTTTTAGATCTCAGTAAATAAAGCACAAACAAACGAAAACTGCGTGGTTAATAATGAAGTTCTTTTAAAGAGGCACTTTAGAATTTATTTTATTCAGGTTAATTATTTACATTTCTCACGTCTTTTCCTAATCTGGTAAACCTTAAAATTTCAAATGTGATTAACTCGTTTAAATCGCGCTAATAACATCGTTAATTTAATCCAACCATTCGAAAAATTAGCTTTAAACATATAACAGGTCTACTTTTATTATTATTACTAACCAACGTGACCTCTCATTACGCAGGAGAAAAATAAAGTAAGACACCTCCTAAGTTGGAATCTGTTATACAGATTAGTGTTGGCGTCTGTTTTCCTAAAACATAACGACTAAAAAAAACAAAAAGGGGGGGGGGAACTGAGGCAGAAGAAGTTGAACGTTTAAATTCCATGAAGCAATTAAGTTAATTGGCATTACATAGTAGAATGGGCGTAGAAGCTCCTAAATTACTTGGAATAATAAATTTTGTCATATCCAAAACAAATACATTTAAATTATATCTAAAGTTCACTAAAATTTACTTTTGCAATCTACGTTTTAGAATTTAGATGATAAATTAGAAACGGAGCACTTTATGAACATATTGCTAATTACCGCAATTCCTCATCATTTAAACAGCGAACTTTAATTTTTCTCTTTATTATTATTATTATTATTATTATTATTATTATTATTATTATTTATTCGTATACGAAATCATTGACTGAAACGTTTGTAAACAATTTTCTTACACATTAAGTTCTTATAGAAAGAATTCGTATTTTTTACGCTTAATTTTCGTATTATTTATTTTAATAAAGTGGCAATTTATAACGCAAGAAAACCCTTCAATGTAAACCATTTGTAATCTGTAAACTGCATTTGAAGTCCACCCCTTCTTCTAATGGATCAAAAGAAGACCGCTATAAACTGGCTCGTCGTAACTTCCTAATTTAAAACCTGACTTCCACTTACCAAAAAAAAGGTTGCCGACTCTGAATGAGGATTAAAATTGAAAGCGTTACATGGAGATCCATATTAACCATAATTTTGGAAGCGAATCAAAGAGAACAGCATTTATTAATGAAAATTAGGACGGGGTTTGAATGAAATATTAAATGAAAAGTACAGTACGGAACGGAAAATAAGTTAACGTCACGGCATTTTCTTTTGTAATGTTAACATAATATTTCTGATCTTATGAAGTCGAATAATTTCCGAAAGACGTTTCTAGCGAGCAGTATGGTAAGAACTGATTCTCTTTAGAACGAATCATAAAAACTGAAAGGAATTGAATTTGCATAAAAATGAAAAGAGAAAAAGGAAAATCAATTCAAAATCAATAGAATACATAAAAGATCTATGTCCTTGGGTTATGATACAAGACAAACTCGAAAGAGAAATCTTGATAAGAGATGACTTTTTACATGTAATTATAATGTTTAATAGAACGGATTAAATAAGAGAAGATTTGCGTTTAGTGCAGCATAATTAAATATGAAAATGACAGTGTTTTGTTGATTAATATTTCTGCTGGGAATAATTTTGGGGAATAATCCCTCTATTAGTAATGTTAGGAATTATAATGAACTAATCTTAACTAGTTGAGATAAAATGATGAATAAGATAATTATCTTCTCTCCAAAATAATGCTGAATGATTCAATGATTCCATGTGTGTTACTCATCCAATGGTCAGACAATCCATTCCAAGTGATATCAGTCACTAATAAAGTAAATAAGTAAAACCTTGAAAATCCTAAAAAGAAACAACATATCTGAAATCCACAAAAAATATATTGAAAATCAGTACGTTTCTGCGCCCGTAACATTGCCCACAAACTTTTGCAACAAGAGCTTTCAGCAACAATTCCTTCATACAATTGTTTTACTAATAATTCTTTTAAAGAATGGTTTTCACTCATGATCTTTTGTAATGGAAAAGCCATTTAAAAAATTTAAAATTATTAATTTCAAAAGATATATTTTTGTCAACGAATAATATTTGTCCATTATTAAGCCATAAAAACATGTGTATGCCTTAGATGGTGTCTCTAAAGACAATACCTAGCATTAACATTGACTAGTAGATTAACTAGCTATCCGAGATTTACAAGAAAAATGAACATTATGAATAATTAATTGATCACAAATCTTTATTGTTCCGTTTATTAAATTGGCTTTAACACTTGTATATATTGTATCGGATGCCATTTTTAAGTCTATGCCTTCATTCTTAACAAATATATTGTGGCTATAAACAACAAACCGGAAACTAGAGAATATTAAAACCTAAAAGGAGCAGCGGGAGGGTAAAACATAGATAGAATAATTTCAGTTGGGTAAGACTAAAAGAAACGAGAAAGGAATCTGAAATAAGGGGAAAACGCCGTATATTCGTTTAACTGAGATATGAATGTACTCATAGCCAAAGGTTTCTGGAGAGATGTTTCGTGAAGCTACAGCGGCGTTGTTAATAGGAGATCAGAACTCTTTTCGCTTTTATTACAGCTTTCACTAAGTTTTTGATACATTGCTGCCGGGACTATCTGCGCATTCTCGTTCATAAAACGATTCAATCTGACACGGCTGATTTTACCTCTTCAATCGAACCAAAGTGTTGGCCTCCTAAGAATTTCTTCATTGGCCCGAAGAGATAGTCAGATTGTGCGAGGTCTGGACTGTAAGCTGGATGTTTGAGCACCTCTCAGCCAAAATCCTCAATGTGTTTCGCGGGCCGTCTTCGAAGAATCTATACCTGGAGATGTTGCTACGGTCCAGACAATCAGCACATAAAATAGTGTGAATTTCACTTGCAGTTTTTCGTTTGGATTACATCTCACTTTTCTTCACAAGTTGACGATGCTAGCAAACGCACCATCTTTACTCAGTACTTATCAGTCCCTTCAATAGGGCGACATCTGATCAAGCCATTGCTGTCTTTAGCTAAAGATTCAAACCATCAGTTTTTCAACCTTGAACATGCGGACCAAAATAGTATTCCATAAAAAAATTTTTGTGCGTTACTTTTCGATCCTCCATCGTACAGGGTGATTCAGTCAATTTCTGACCATTTCACTCGAAAGACGTGCATTAGGCAGAAACAATTGAAAGAATATGAGCGCCATATCGAATTTCTAAATAGTTGGAGTTTGTATTGTTGCAACGGCGCTGCATGAAAATCGTATTGTTGAAAAATGGCGCCCGCTTTATCAACAGAGCAGAAATGCAAGGTTGTCGAATGATATTTCGAGACAAAATCACCTGTAACCGTGCAAGGAAAGTTCCGGAAGGAGTATAAGTGTCGAGACGCACCAGGCAGGCAAGCAATCATGGATTTTGTCAAGCAATTTCGTGCCACTGGATGTGTTAAAGGCAAGAAAAAAGGCGGGAGCGAAGCTCGTGTTCGAACGGCCGAAGTTGTCGAAAATGTCCAATGAAGAAGGACTGTCGTATACCACGACGTGGCGAATTTTGAGAAAGGATTTACACCTGTTCCCTTATAAGATCCATGTTTATCAGGAGTTAACAGACACTGGAAGACAGAAGCGACAACAATTTGCGATGGAGTTTGGAGCAGAAATGGAAGCCAATCAAGACATTGTGGACAACCTGTGGGTGCCAGATGAGGCCTTCTTCCATCTGTCAGGTGACGTTAATAAACACAACGTTCGTTTTTGGGGTTCCCAGCACCCTCATGAGATCCATAAGTCACCTCTTCATCCACGAAAGGTTATGGCTTGGTGCGCGATTTCCAAAAGAGGCATCATTGGTCCGTTCTTTTTAGACGGCACCGTAACGTCACTGTCCGTTCTTAACATGTTGGAAACCTTCTTCATCCCCGAGCTGCGAAGGAGGCGTATACCGCTTCGATATCAATGGTTTCAACAAGATGGGGCTAGGCCTCACACCACTAATGAAGTGCTAGACTTTCTCAATCAGAAATTCGGAAATCGTGTCATTTCAAACAGGTTTCCAGATCGATTCGGGGGTGGCTTTCTTTGGCCCCCTACGAGTCTTGACCTAAACCCGTGTGATTTTTATCTCTGGGGGTTCCTTAAAGACAGTGTGTTCACTACAGCACCAAGAACCCTAGACAAGCTGCGACAAAGCATCGTCGACTGCTGCACCCTTGTGGATGCAGAAATCCTGGATAGAGTTATGAACAACTTCACCATTTGGCTGCGAGCAGTTCAAAACGTTCATGGTGGCCACATTGAGCATATCATCAAGACTTTTCCACGGGAATAAAAGCTTCTAACTGCCTAAAATATCATACTGAAATGCTAAGTTTGTAAACATTAATGGGTCAATAAATCATAGTACTGAAATGGTGAGAAATTGACTGAATCACCCTGTAGTTCACAATGAAAGTTGGTGAAGCAGACGCATATTTCGTGCTATATTTTATTTTGAAAGAAAATTTCCAGTGCAAAATTTTTCAGTGTTTATAAGTAATAATTATCGTTGTATCAATCATTTATCAACTTAATTGTTCCATCTAGATACAATTTATTTAGCAGTATTGAACCTTGGGATTAGGTTTGATTTATAATTTAATCATTGCATTTCTAACTAATCTTGTCTCAGTGCTTCTGTTTTTTAAGCAAATTAATCATTTTTCTAAAAATAAATACCTGACAAAGATATAAATCCAGATTTTGGAGTGGTAATCTTCCTGTTATGTGACTACAGCTGCGTTACCCTTATCAGCTATTACTATTAATGCTTTGTTTTCTTGAAATTTCTTGATAATTGAGATTGGTGCATTTTTGTCTTTGGTATGGTCCGGTCCAGAGCCTGTTCTTTTGATCTGGTATATGATTTCTTCAATGCTTGTCCTGCGATGATGCGCATGATTGATCGATCTGGGGTGGAAGGAAAGAGATGACTCTCTCTCTCGATACTGTATATCACGGCTTGGGCTATGCAGTGTTTCAGAAAATTGTTCAAGAAGGACGATTCATCAGTATCACATCTGATGATGGTAAGATTCACAACATTGTCATGGAACAGAAATGGCGGTGTAGGTGTCGAGAGCTATTTACATTCCCACTATTATCGTTAGACATCACTGGAAAACGATTAAGGAAGTGCTAGATGAGATAAAAAAAAAATCACGTAACTTTAGATAAGATTACTGCACACACCGGACGCTCAGACACCATCAAGGAAACACACGAAAACCCTCGTGTCAGGAATCAAAAAGAATGATGTGCTTAAAATCCAGCATCATCAGCTCAAGTCTGAGAAATGTTAAAATACGTTGTCCGTAACGTAGATATAACCTACGTCATGGAAGATTTTTTGTGAAGACCTTAGAAACGCCAACTACTTCCCCGATAATGTAGTTAGACTTAAAAAAGCAAATCATCCGCCAGCAGCTCTTCCATCATGAACCCTCGTGCTTCGAAGGCCACGTTAAGCCGTCGGTCCCGGCTGCTACTGTCATCTCGTAGCAGTCGTTAGTTGCTGGGATGGCGCAAAACTCCCTCGAAGGAGTAAGTGTCGCAGATTATCGTTCTGCGATAATTACCCTCTGTACAAGATAAAGCGCATTGGTCCACTTGCTGTAACAGTTGAAATGTTTAGGGGAAACAAGAAGCCCTTATAATGTTACAATTGTTTACGTTTTGGCCCATGTCCCAGGGCTGCACCGAGTCGCCGCGTTGTACCAAGTGCGCGGGCGACCACCAGTCAAGGGACTGCACCAATATAAAAGGTAAATACCCTCCTACATGTATTCGGTGTGAAGGTCAGCACATATCGAGTTATACTAAATGTCCCAAATACGGAATAGAACTTCCAAAATAGCTGAAGGAAGAACTTTTGCCTCGGTTGCTTCTGCTTCTATTATTGGTAAGGGAGTCGTTGACCACGACGAATTGGCTAAAATTCAAAGGTATCTGGGCAACTTAATGAATATGTTAAAGGACATTTGTAGGATATTTTGCCGCAGACCACTCGAACTGAGACAAGGAAATAATCATGGATAGACATCTCTACAAAGTTATAAATCGAAGTAAGCTACATTGCACTATATGGAACATCGAATTTTATGATTTCCTTACAAGCTGGAACATCGATGTTGCTTTCTTGTGCGAAATCCATCTCATACAGAGTAGGGCTTTCAATCTACCAGGGTATATGTTTACAGAAAAGATAGGCCCCCTAAAAAAGCTTCAGATCCAGCCTCTGGTGGGGTAGCTATTGTTGTTAAAAGAAGTATTGATCACACTAAGATTGTCACACATAACCTTGTGAATATGGAAGCAGTTTCCATTGTCATTAAAGATGCTGACGTTGGAGAGGTTAAGTTTACTTCCCTGTAAAACCCACCCAGGCACAAGTTAGACCCTCGCGACCTAGAAGAACGGGTGATCCTGGGCCCACTCCAGTCGTTATGGCGGGTGATTTGAGTGCGAAATACCTACACAAGAACTCCAGATGCACTAATCAAAGTCCATGGTAGATTAGATCGACACTTCCGTCATTGCCCCTCTTGAAGATACATACTACTGTGATCACTCACCCGCTAGTGACGTGCTCGACATTGCTGTTCTCAAGGGATTTTTCACACCCTATAATATATTTACAGTAAATGCCTTATCATCTGATCATCTACCAGTTTCATTAAATTTTGAGGGGATAAATATCAACCTGAGAATAAATCTTCGTTATAAGCAGGACTGGAAATTTTTTAGAGAACTTATGAACGACAGTAACATTCCCTATCAGGATCCCGTCACACAAAAATATCAAAAACATCACTCACTCCATCAAGATGGCTACAAAAGCTAATGCTACTCCGGTAGATTGCAAGCGGCCAGACCATCTGGAACTTCCTCCCTCCATCAGGCAAGTCATCCACGAAAAAAACACCTTCAGAAGACTTTGGCAGCGTACCAGGTTTCTCCACTTCAAGACGAAGTACAACAGGCTATCCCGCAAGGTAAGTGAGCAGATTAAGGATTTAAGAAATCAAAAATAGAATGACAAAATCAAGAGTCTGTTCGTCCAGGACAACTTCTCTGGAGTACGGTCAGGGCCCTTAAAAGCAACAGGACAATTGTTCTCCCTCCTCTGCTTACAGAAGGTGGCGATTTTGTTAGCAATGATCAGGACAAAGCAAAAATTATCGCCGATTAACTGAAGAGCCAATTCTCTACTCCCAAAGAGGATGGTCTGATCAATATTAATCGTGAGGACAAAGACGTGTGTGGTAGGTATGGCCACACCCAACGCGCTCTTGCCTCTTCTGATGTCATTGACACCTCTGAGATAGTGTACATCATAAAGCGTCTGAAAAGCAAAAAGGCAGCCGGAATAGAATTTACCTCCCAGTGTTATCTGCATCATCACCAAGGTCATGAACGACTGCTGGCGTAACGGCCATTTCCCTAGTGCCTGGAACGACTCAGTGATCATCACCATTCCTAAACCTGGACTGGATAACTCTTCCCACAAGTTATAAGCCCTTTAGCTTGTTGCCCATGCTTTCCAAGGTCTTTCAGCGCACTATACTCAAGAGGTTCAACGACTACTGCGAGACAACCTCATTCGTTGTGAGCAATTTGAATTTCGTCCAGGCCACTCTTGTCAGCTTCAGTTGTTCATTTAAACGGTCCTCTCAACCTCTCTGTTAGGTGGTCTCGTTTTCCTCGATGTCCAAAAGGCCTTTGACCAAGTCTGGCATAATGGACTCATTTACAAAATGATTACCTGCGGGTTCCCAGACGATCTAATTGCTCTTGTTCGCTCTTTTCTGTCAAAGAGGACTTTTCGTTTTAAGGTTGGGAACTCCTTCTCTGAACCCTGCGATGTTAATGCTGGTGTACCCCAAGGCTCTATCTTGGGGCCAGGCTTATTCAACTTCTTTATCCATGATTTTCCCAAGTTTGCAAAGTGTAATCTTTACTTGTTTGCTGACGACGGGTCCATAATGACCTGTGCCCGGAACCCAGCCCATGTCATCACTCGACTCCAAAAAGCTTTACATCAGTGCGAGAGCTGGTTCACTAAGTGGCGATTAAAACTGAACGTAAAAAAGTGCAAAGTCATGTTTATCACTCGCAAACGCAAAAACCGTCCAAAGCCCCTCTTCTTATTTGGCAAGAAACTTGAGTGGGTAAACAGCTATAAATATCTTGGTGTCATGAACGACTCGGAAATAAACTGGAACGACCAAGTCCAATACGCGCTCAACAAAGCAAAGAAAGCGAAGTTCAGTTTGATTGCACTTCTGGGGCGAAACAGCGCTCTTCGTGTGGATAACAAACTTTTGATATACAAGGTTGTGATTCGTACTGTTTTACTCCACGGAATGCCTACTTGGGCTTCTATTTGCAAATCTAGATGGAAGGATCTCCAGACCTTCCAAAATGTTGCTCTCCGATCCATTGCCCAACTTGACAGAAGTGTTGCCAACAATCACTCTATCTATGACGATTTGGGGATGACCCACATAGGCTCCTTGTCCGGACACTTATGAAGAACATGCTAGCCAAGATGGAAAATCATGAAAATACTCTGGTTTCTGGTATTCTGGACCACCCATTCATTGTTAAGGGTCCCCTCAGGTTTTGAAGACCCCACCATGTCCTGGATGTCTGTTTTCATGACGTTAACAATCAACTCTATCGTCCTCATAGGATACTACTTCTTTTTATCCTCTGGATGACTCAACCAGGTTCATCTGGTTTCTTTCCTAATTTTGCGTACTTCCTTTGGATATTACTTGGAGGACTATTGCAGTGAAAGCATAACTTCCGGACAGCTTGTTTTGTATTTTTTTCCCTGCGCTGTTCGATTGTCGAGGCTCTGTCTTAGGCCCAGCCTTATTCAACTTCTTTATTCATGAGTTTCCAAAGTTCGCAAAATGCAATCTCTACTTGTTTGCGGACGGCAGGGCTATCATGACTTGGACACATAACCCCTCCCATGTCATCAGTCGACTGCAGAAAGCTCTACATCAGTGTGAGAGCTGGTTCACTAACAAGGGAATCCCTCGAACATGTATGTCACAGATTTTCACCAAATTGAAATATGTTACTCAATTGAAACTACAATAGATGCTTGCAAAATAAGAGCGTGCGTATTTTTGTTTCTTTCAAAATAAACCACGAAAACGAAAAAACTTGAGCACACATATTCATACAAGGACTCCATTGTTAAAGCGGTGTATTAATACGCTTAACGGAACTTCTTTCTTCCACTACTCACAGCAATAAGCACGAATCCAATTCAGATGAAATAGACAGCAGCAGATGGCAATTGAATGGCTTCTCAAATTTCTAAACAAACTTAGTTTTTAAAATAGATTATTGCAATTAGCTAACTGCCTTCCAGTAGAAAAATGTCTAGAGTAATTAATAACCATTTCCTTAATTTATTATTTCATTTTATTAAGTAATTCGGTAATCAAACATGGGGCTGGCTTCATGTATAAAGTCGAGTAATACGTTGCGTTGGTGAGGGGGTATGTATCGCGGTGCTTCATGTATGTATGTATTCATGGATGCCGACCTCATCTTATAAATTATTTCGAGACGAATAATTGTACAGCAAAATTCAGGTTTTATGCTCAATAACAGCGCTCTAATTGCAATTCTTTGTCGATCGCCGCTAACAAGTTTGCTTCCCCTGTTTCCGCTATGTTTTTTGAACTTTGCGCACTTCTGGGGCGCTTCACTTCCGCGCAACGCTATCGCTTCCACTGTGTGCTTGTGCGCAAAAAAGGCTATCTGGGGTTTCCTTTTAAGTTGCGATTACAGCTGAATGTCAAAAAAGTGTAAAGTCATGTTTACCATTTGCAAACGCAAATATCCTCCAAGGTCACGCTTCTTATATGGCAGGAAGCTTGAGTGGGTAAAAAATTATAAGTTCTTCGCTGTTATGATCGACTCCAACTCAAATGGAACGACCAAGTTCAATATGCACTCAACAAGACCAAGAAAGCGAAGTTCAGCTTGATCGCGCTCCTGGGACGAAATAGCGCTCTTGGAGTGGATAACAAACTATTATTGTACAAGGTTCAGGGTATGCTACGGTATGGATAACGATACGTTCCATTTTGCTACACGGTATGCCTGCTTGGGCTACTATTCGCAAATCAAGGAGGAAGGAACTTCAGACCTTCCAAAACGTTGCTCTCCGATCCATTGCCCAACTTGACAGAAGAGTTGCCAACAACCACTCTATCTACGATGAGCTAGAGATGTCCCACAGTGGTACCTATGTCCAGACAATTCTGATGAGCATGCTGCCCAAGATGGAAAATCATGAAAATACTCTGGTCTCGTGTATTCTGGATCACTCACTCGTTGTTAAGAATCCCCTCAGGTTTCGAAGACCCCGTCATATCCTGGATGTCTGTTTTGATGACAAAAGCAAGGCCATCTTCCCCATCTACAGAATCTAAAAGATCCTGTAGATTGGGGTCTCTATTCGTCAATCTACAATTCGATCTCGTTCCTGCCTAGTAGGGACTTCCTTTCTGGATGACTTAAGAGGTTCATCAGGCTTCTTTTCCAACTCAGTGTACATCATCTGGTATATTTTTTGGGCGCGCGTGTAAAGTGAGCTAGGCTTCTGGACCACTCGCGTCTTTTCTTTCTACTTCACTAATCGATTGCCGATTGTCTAAACAATCAAACCGCTATCGATAAAGATCTAATCCTGGACTTAGTGATGCGCGATAATCGATAGTAGGTACTATCGATAGTAATTTCACTCACAAAACCAAGTTGGAGGTAAGTTTTTATTTGTATTTCACTTTCACTTCAATCACTTCAAACGTACAAGACTGATTTATACTATTTTAACAGTTCACTGCAGCCCATGGCTAGTCGTGCAGATTCTAACCAAGAAATCGCAGAGTTAATGCCAATGAAAAGAGAGGACCTGTTGTGCCTAGCATTGCAAAACCACAGAAAAGCCCATTGTGGTATTATTTTGAAAAAGTTTCTACTAAGAAGGTAAAATGTCTTCTGTGCCATGGAACATAGCGTATTCAGGCATTACCACGAATTTATGGGATCATTTACGACGAAAACATCAAGAAGAATGCAAAAAGATTGATGAAACCAGCTAGTTCCTCGTGCAACAACCGTCCAACCAAAACATCTCGTATAGGATCTTCCGAATCATCTGATGATAATGAGATTCCAGCTAAACAACTACGCATTGAAAAACACTGTTTCGAAACATCAACTACGATGTTTGCACTGAAAGGTATAAAAAAATCTTAGGGGGGTGGCCGTGGCCTGGTTGTCTCGTCGGTTGGCTTGCCAATCGATGGAGTTCAGCAACTTCAGGCGCGGCCAGCTGCTGGTTGGGTGACGGTCAAGGCTTGAGGGCCACTGCTGGCGGGACAGCTATTTGGGACGCGGCTGTTGGGGGACCTTAGTCTGACCCATTTGCCGATTGACCATAGCTGGTTTTCCAGCAGTTGGTGACAGTCTCTGGTTCGTTTATCCCCAGCAGCTCTTCCATCATGAAACCCCCCGTGCTTCGGAGGGCACGTTAAGCCGTCGGTCCCGGCTGCTACTGTCATCTCGTAGCAGTCGTTATTTACTGGGATGGCGCAAAACTCCCTCGTAGGAGTAGGTGCCGCAGATTATCGCTTGCGATAATCTACCCTCTGTACTAGATACTAGGTTTCCTTGCCTTCATGATTGTAAAGGATAATCTGTCTTTTGATGAAGGAGAAGGAGTCAAGCATTTTGTCAATTTGCAGGATACGCCATTCCAGCTATCAAGTAGAGAGATAATACAAATATGTTTGATAAAGTTAAACATTTCATCACCAATGAACTGAAATCCGCAGAAAACGTTGCATTAACAACTGACTTGTGGACTGATTCTCTAAATACTAAAACGCTCTTATTTGGGAGTCACGGCCCATTGTATTGATGACGTAAACATTACATCGGTAAAACTGGCTGCTAAATCAGTGAGCGTCAATCACACAGCTGAGAATACGTTTCGTATTACAAGAAGTTATTGAAGAGTGGGGCATTCTTCAAGAGAAAGTTGTCTGCTGTGTGACGGATGAAAGAAGAAATTTCGTAAATACAGTACAAGAATTGTTTGGCTCTGGACGCCACTTGAATTGCTTTGCTCACACGTTGAACCAGGTTGTTAGTAAAGCTTTAACAGACTGCACGAGTTGAGTAAATTAGCAAAGGACATCAATAGCATTGTGACACATTTCAAAAGAAGCGTTAATGCTGCAGACAAATTACGAGAAAAGCAAATTGATACTGCTGCCCCTCAAGTGTTAGAATTAATTCTAGATGTTCCTACTCGATGGCATTCGACATTCCTATTGCTGGAACGTTTTGCAGTGCTCTATAAACCTGTAGTGGCTGCCTCATGCTCCGGCAGCGATCAGTAGGAGAGACTTGGACGCTGTGATGAACAGCGACTGCTAAAACCTTTTAAGCAGGTCACTGCAGAAACTTCCTTTGAAAGCCATTTAACAGGTAGTAAAGTTATACCATTGATAAACTGCCTGAGAGTGTCAGTTTCCCAGGCACTGACAACAACAACAGCTAGAGAGAAACTAAAAAGCAATCTGCAGGAGCTGATAAGTGGGCGTCTTGGGAAAGCAGAGCAAACGCATCTCATAGCAGCTGCTTGTCTATTAGACTGCAGACTTAAGAGATTGCATTTCAGTTGCCATTCAACATGCGCAAAAGCCATTACTGCTGTAAATGAGGAACTGAAAAAAATTCGGAGAAAGACACCGAATCTATCTCTAATCAATCCAGCTTACATCACGATGATATTTGGAATGTACATTCCTCACTATTATCCGCACATGCTTGTAATAGCTTATCAGCTGAAGAATCCAGCAGAATTTTCAGGTGTATGAAACATTATCTGGACGACAATAAATTGCAAAGGCAGAAACATCCATTAGAATTTTGGCGTCCGATGAAAATAAACAACCAGGTTTGCATTCCCTCGCCGTGAAATATTAAACATACCTGCCTCCTCTGTACCTTTCGAGAGACTATTTTCTAAGGCAGGTGTCACGGAACCCGCATATCATCAAGGATTCCGGTGATAGCGTCGGACGCTTTCGCACCTGATTCCTCTATTCATCGGCGTGGAAGGCGAACCGACGTAATTATCGTCACCAACCACATAATAGCGAGCATAGTAATTCTCTTTTATTACTATGTAGCGAGCGATGTCAGGAAAATATACCTGGACGAGAAGGAAACGTGAGATCGCGAGATTGAGGCCAGAAGATTCCTGACTTGGAAGAGACAGTGTTGCTAGATTAGGGGAATTTCCCCTAGATCTAGGGGATTTTAAAGTCTTTGGGGGATCTAGGGGATAAAAAAATTAGGGGAATTTTAGGGGATTTTTAATTTTTGTAAGGGGGAAAATGTTTAACCGTAGTTTCAGTAATGCGTAATCCCTTGTATTATCCTTAAAGATGAAAATTGTATTAGTTCTTGTATTCAGTAATGCGTAAGCCCTTGTATTACCCTTGTATTACTTGCACAAACTTTTCCTTTCATTGTTAGTCATGAGATATTGATTGTTGGTTCATGCAGAGCGTTTGTGAATTGCGTGTTGATACCATTGTTGATACCTATTGTTGTACAAACTTTGCCTTGCATTGTTGGTCATGATATATTTCTCATTAATATGCCTTGCCATAACCATGAATATCGATTTTTTATCGATATTTATTATTTTTCCGAAATCTGAGGTAGACAGTGACCTTCCTCATGCTTTGAAGGTCATGTATGCGAAATTTTATCAAGATCGGAATAAAACTGTAGATTTGTATAAAAAACATACACACAGACCCACAGACCTACAGACGCACAGACCGACAAACATCCTTCTTTATATACAAGGTGATTATAATTAAAGTCCCTTTGTAAAAATGCTATAAAAAAACAACCATGAGTCCGAATGACTTCAAATTTGGACTGAGCATTCTTGAAGAAGGGGCATTTGATATGGATAAGAAAAAAAATAGTTCCAAAATTTATCACTAGATGGCGCTGTAAGCGGCATATTATGCCTAGGAGGATTTGTACTATGCAAATTGAAAGATACGCATGCGCATGAGACATTGCATGTGTTATAAAAACGCAGGCCTCATGGCGTTCTCGTCATATTTGTATCTCAGCAGCTTGCCATGGGTCTGTCAATGAAGGATCGCGCTCTGCTTGTGAAGCTCTTTTACAAGAATGGCGACTCTGCCATAGCAGCTTTAAAGAAATTTCGGGTATTAAAGGGAATGAAAAAAGGATGTGGTCCGATGTCTGCAAAGGCTCTGAGGTGTATGATTAAAAAATTCGAAGCGACAGGTTCTTTTGCAGTGAAATCTGGCAGAGGGAGGAAAGCAGTTGCTTTGACGTCAGTAGAAGATGTGGCTGAAGCATTAGAGGAAGGGTCGAACAGTGGTGTGCAAACGTGCAGTGCACGGGGAATTGCCCGAACTTTAGACATGCCTGTGAGCACGGTCAATAAAATTTTACGCAATATCCTGCATTGTTATCCCTATAAAATTACCCATGTTCAGGAGTTACTTCCTGCTGACCTGCCAATTAGACACACGTTTGCTTTAGAATTTCTAGCTCGCATGGAAGTGGACAATGAATGGCCATGGAACATCTTGTGGACAGACGAAGCCCATTTTTATCTCCACGGCGTTGTCAATACACAAAATTGCAGGATATGGGCAATGGAAAATCCTTTCGCATGTGTTTCAATACCGCTTCATTCTGCAAAGGTAACTGTGTGGTGCGGGATGACAGCATCATTGATTATAGGGCCATTTTTTTTCGAGGAAGTGGGTCCTGCGGGTCCCGTTACCTGTACAGTCAATGGTCAACGGTATGCGTGTCTTTTACGCAACCAGGTAATTCCAACACTTCAACAGCATGCATGCGTGGATAGAATAATTTTCATGCAAGATGGCGCTCCTCCGCACATTGCAAAGCCAGTGAAGCAACTGCTGAAGACACATTTCGGAGATGATAGAATTATCAGCCGTCATTTTCCGAGAGCCTGGCCTGCAAGATCACCGGACCTCAATCCTTGTGACTTCTGGCTCTGGGGTTACCTTAAAAATCATGTGTTCAGTGGCCCAGTTGCAAATTTAGCGGAATTGAAGGCTCGGATTACGCACCACGTTCACAACGTGACCCCGGAGACACTCCGGTCTGTTGTGGAACATGCTGTTTATCGGTTAAAACTTGTGGAGGAAAATGGTGGACAGCATATTGAACATGTCTTGCGCAAGTCCCGAGATAATTAATAGGCGTTTCCATTGTTGCTTTTTATGCGGTTTTTGGCCCAAGGACAATTAAAAGCCGAATCATTATGTGCTTTTTATGCGGTTTTTGGCCCAAGGACAATTAAAAACCGATTTTTCCCATCCGATGTGGTACGACCTTGCCGTGGTGGATGGGCTTTGCACTAACAGTGCCACAACTGTTAAATGACTTGAAAGTCATGTTTTCCATCATCAAACCCGAAGCAATCATGTCCATTGACCGGTACAGTTGATTTTTTGCTAATACTGTACTGTATAATAAAAAAAAAATCATGTTTAACTTGTTTTAGTGTCAATTGCATTCCTTGACCAACTTTAATGTAAAAACATCATGCCATAAACAACTCATGCCAAAGCCGTCGTATTTCAATTCAAAATGTCACTTCTAGCTGAATCCGCTTCCGTTATGCCGCTTACAGCGCCATCTAGTGATAAATTTTGGAACTATTTTTTTCTTATCCCATATCAAATGCCCCTTCTTCAAGAATGCTCAGTCCAAATTTGAAGTCATTCGGACTCATGGTTGTTTTTTTATAGCATTTTTACAAAGGGACTTTAATTATAATCACCTTGTATATAGACTAGCAAAGGTACCCGGCGTTGCCCGGCATAATTACACTTGGATGTAAACAGAACAATCTCAAAAAATTAAATTAAATTTTGCAATATCTTAAAAATAAACACATGAAAAATGCTTAGAATTAATACAGTAAAAATTATTAATGAAAATTCGAAAAAAATCTTTTTAAAGGCTCACAATGGCTGGACCTCTCCAATAATTTCTTACTCACGTAATCTTACCTCAGATGTATACTTAGTGTTGTTGCAATTTCCACTCTTCTCTCGATGTGTTGAAGCAAAACTTGGCCATTCATCACTTTGTGCAGTCTAGCGGTCGCCGATTCTTCTATTTACTTGCTTCCCATTTGCTCAATACATCACGGAGCTAAAGGAGTGCTTCCTCTGTCGTCTTTCCACTCTTTCTCAATAGTCTGCTAACTCTCCATTATCTCCAGTTACTGATCATTTTTAAAGATTTTGAAGAAATTGTTAAATACTAAGAACTCTCTTTTCTAAGAAAAGCCTGAATAACAGGAATTCTATGCATTGTTACAAATTGAAACTTATCCATATTACATCATCATTTTATGTTCATTCTTATAATTCTTGGAAAGATTGCTTTAACATTACGTCATCATTCTGTGCTCATTGTTCTTGGTGAATTGCGTGTTGACACCATTGTTGGTACCTATTGTTGCACAAATTTTGCTTGTATTGTTGGTCATGAGATATTTCTCATTAATATGCCTTCCCATAACCATGAATATCGATTTTTTATCGATATTTATTATTTTTCCGAAATCTGAGGTAGACAGTGACCTTCCTCATGCTTTGAAGGTCATGTATGCGAAATTTTATCAAGATCGGAATAAAACTGTAGATTTGTATAAAAAACGTACACACAGACCCACAGACCCACAGACGCACAGACCCACAAACATCCTTCTTTATATATACAGATAGAAGATAGGCACAAAAGGAAGGTAGAAATATAAACAGTTAAGAATGTGTAACGGACACAGAAACCCCTACCCTTTACTTTACCGTACGACAAAATTGGTAAAAAAAAAATAACAAAACTGTAACGTTCCCTAAACAAAAAACAACAAAAAAAGGTAACAGAACCTCTTACGAATAAAAAAAACCATTAACACATAACCCTCAGAAACTGTTGATTGGCCGCAGAAAAGGACCAAGAAAGATTCATAGATATTAAAATATTTTTTAAATTCCCCAAGCTAAATAAGGTGCGTCTCAAAAGTTTAAAGAAACATGTTTTTGTTCAAAAGTAAAAAGACTATTGAAGGTACGTACAAATGCTTGAATTACTGGCTGTACAAAGCACTTAAAAGAAACTCCTGAAAATATTATTCACGAAAACATAATAGAAATAGAAATATTCAAAAAACTGGAATTTTTGTGTCCCAAAAGTTTAAAGAACGACTGAAAAAACATTGCATGAATTATACAATGACTTAAATTGAACAACCATTTGCCTTGATTATTTCAAATGCTCTGTTCGGCATTGAGATGAGTACCATGCATCTTCAATTCATCAGTCTAAGAAAATTGACGTCCGCTGGCATAAACTACACGAGACATGATTCCCCATAGATTCTCTATGGGTTTCAGGTCTGGGCTTCTTGGGGGTCACGTCATAACATGAATATTTTGTTTTCTGAACCATTCCATTGTGAAGTATGGATGCTGGCGTTATCCTGCTGGAATACGAATTCCGGGCCACACAAATGATCACAGACGGGCAACAGATACTGTGTAGGGGTTTCTTGGTTTGTCAGTGAATTTTCTCTTCCACTGATGAAAGCCAAATTGGTGGTACCGTTGAATGCGAAGCCGCCCCAAACCGTGACAGAACCACCTCCGTGTTGTCTTGAGTAAAAGGTCTTCGATTCCTGTCGTAGGTCGTGCCAGTATGATGTGCACCCATCAGGACTATCCAAGTTCCACTTCTTTTCATCATTGAAGAACGCCGACATCCATCCATCTTTCCAGGCCATGTGTTCTTGTGCCCAACGTAGCCTGTCTTGAATGTACTTGGCAGTCAGAGGCGATTTCATCATTTTTTTGTAGACAACATGCCCACTCGCAATTATTCGCCGGTGTACAATGTCTTTCGATATGTTTAACCCAGTCACGTTCTGTATCTGGTCTCGGTTTCGAGATTTAGCGCTGGCCTCCCATTGGTTCTTTATACACATTTGAGTATATATAAGTAGATAAATAAGGTGCAGCAGCATCACTGAAACGGACTAGCTCTTCAAGATATCACCTCTACTCTCTTTTCAGGTATCATCTCATTACTCTCATTTCACGGTGCGCCCTTTTCAGGGCGATATTTACCTTCTGTTACGTCTTATGTACTGGTCCCTGGCGTTGGTATTAGTATTCCCGTAAACCAGTACAACAAGACGCTCATTATCCTTCTGGGTCTCTGGCGTTGGGATTAATTTCCTCGTAAACCTAAGGACTTTTTTCATATCATCTATTTTTTATTCTAATCATTCATGAGTAGGTCCCTGGCGTAGAATTAAGTTTCTCGCAAACCTGACTTGTTCTGTTTTCTTAAAGCTAGGTGCGTCCTTCTTAGGACGGCTTCCTTAGCACACACCTAGCTGCGAGGTTACTCTCCCCTCTCCTAGCTCTGTACCAGAATATGATGGCTTCGTCCAAACTGACGACGCTGAAGTCGGCAAAGGAGTCTTTGCTAGCGCCGGATGGTAAAAGTGTGTCCTGCGAAGAGGGCCTACAGGGATGCCTGTTTGGATCCTAGGTTTGCTGCATTTGACGTAAACGCCAAGTACAATGCACTGGAGGCGAAGGTCGACTCATTATGAACAAGTTTTGATGAGAAATTCAATGGAATCAACATGGAAATTCAAAACTCTCGTACAGACGTCATCAACAAGATAAATGATTTTAGAAAAGCCTTTGAGAAATGTTCCGGGACTTCAAAGGCGGGAAACTCCATGGAAGATAAGAGAAACTCCTTATTAGGTAAGAGAAAATTTTCAACCTATTTCCCTTGCTAACAAAGTGCATGGACTGGAGTCCATGGAAGCAAGTGATGATCGTGACTATTCGATAAATGGTGGCAACAAAAGAAGCCATTCCGACGGCAGTGATGGAGAAGTGGAAGACAGTGCCTGGCCAGTTGTTCGTAACCCAGAAAGGGGAAGAGGACAGAAAATTCTCAAATTAAGGTAAGTGAAAAGAAAGCTATTTATATTCCCCCTATTATCGTTAGACATCACGGAAAACCGATTAAGGAAGTGCTAAATGAGATTAAAAATCACGTAACGTTAGATAAGATTACTGCACATACCGGACGCTCAGACACTATCAAGATAAAATGCCATGATGAGGAAACGCACAAAGCCCTCGTGTCAGGAATCAAATTGAATGGTGTGCATCATCAGCTCAAGTCTGAGAAGCTGTTAAAATACGTTGTCCGTAATGTGGATACAACCTATGACATGGAAGATTTTTGCGCAGACCTTGGAAACGCTCACTACTTCTCTGATAAGGCAGTTAGACTCAAAAAAGCAAATGGTGCAGTTGAGATGCCAATGGCCCTGGTCCTCCTACAAAATACTGAGCACAATAAATCTTTCCTAAACTTAAAGCGCATTAGTTCACTTGCTGTAACAGTTGAATTGTTTAGGGGCAACAAGAAGCCCTTACAATGTTACAATTGCTTACCTCAATCTGGGTAACCTAATGAATATGTTAAAAGATAGTGGCAAAGTGTTGCCGCAGACCACTCAAACAGAGACAAGACAATAATCATGGATAGATATCCCTACAAAGTTATAAATCAAGGGAAGCTACGTTGCACTATATGGAATACGAGGGGCATCCCTCGCAAGTGTCATGAGTTCTACGATTTCCTTAGAAGCTGGAACATCGATGTTGCCTGCTTGTGCGAAACCCATCTCAAGCAGAGTAAGGCTTTCAATCTACCAGGGTACTATGTTTACTGAAAAATAGGCCCCCTAAAAAAGTTTCAGATCCAGCCTCTGGTTGGGTAGCTATTGTTGTCAAAAAAGGTATTAATCACACTAAGATTATCACACCTAACCTTGTCAATATAGAAGCAGTTTCCATTGTCATCAAATATGCTGATGTTGGAGAGGTCAAGTTTACTTCCCTATACAACCCACCCAGGCACAAGTAAGACCCTCACGATTTAGATGAACTACTGTCTGGGCCCACTCCAGTCGTTATGGCGGGTGATTTGAATGTGAAACACCCACAGTGGAACTCCAGATGCACTAATCAAATTGGCTTGGTACTTTATAGGTAAATGGTAGATCAGATCGACACTTCCTCTTGAAGATACATACTACTGTGACCACTCACCCGCTAGTGACGTACTCGACATTGCTGTTCTCAAGGGGTTTTTCAAACCCTACAAAATTTGTACAGTAAATTTCTTATCATCTGATCACCTACCAGTTGCACTAAATTTTGAGGGTATAAATATCGACCTGAGAAAAAATCTTCGTTATAAGCAGGACTGGATCTTCGTTATAATCAGGATCCCGTCACCAGCAGTGACATTACTAAAATATCAAAAAGCTCATTCACTCCATCAAGATGGCTACAAATGCTAGTGCTACTCCGGTGGATTGCAAGTGGCCAGACCGTCTGGAACTTCCTCCTTCCATCAGGCAACTCATCCACGAAAAAAACACCTTCAGAAGACTTTGGCAGCGTACCAGGTTTCCAAGTTTGATTTCTTAAATGACAAAATCAAGAGTCTATTCGTTCAGGACAACTTCTCTGGAGTACGGTCAGGGCCCTTAAAAGCAACAGGACTATTGTTCTCCCTCCTTTGCTTACAGAGGGTGGCGATTTCGTTAGCAATGACCAGGGCAAAGCACAAATTATCGCCGAATCACTGAAGAGCCAATTCTCTACGCCCAAAGAGGATGATCTGGTCAATATTAATCGTGAGGTCAAAGACGTGTGTGATAGGCATGGCCACACACAGCGCGCTCTTGGCTCTCCTGATATCATTGGCACCTCTCAGATATTGGACATCATTAAGCACCTGAAAAGCAAAAAGGCAGCCGGCATAGACACCATTACCAACAGTACTCTCAAGAATTTGCCTCCCAGTGTTATCTGCATCATCACCAAGTTAGCAATGACTGTTGGCTTAGCGGCCATTTCCCTAGTGCCTGGGAGGACTCAGTCATCATCACCATTCCTAAACCTGGACTGGATCCTGTTCTTCCCACAAGTTATAGGCCCATTAGCTTGTTGCCCATGCTTTCGAAGGTCTTTGAGCGCACTATAATCAAGAGGTTCAACGAGTACTGCGAGGCAAACAACCTCATTCGTAGTGAGCAATTTGGCTTCCGTCCTGGCCACTCTTGTCAGCTTCAGTTATGGAGGCTCGTTGCTGATTTAAACGGTCCTCTCAACCTTTCTATGTTTGGTGGTCTCGTTTTCTTTGATGTACAAAAAGCCTTTGACCAAGTCTGGCATGATGGGCTCATTTACAAAATGATTACCTACGGTTTCCCTGACGATCTAATTGCTCTGGTTCGCTCCTTCCTGTCAAAGAGGACTTTTCGTGTTAAGGTTGGGGACGGCTTGTTTGAACCCTGCGATGTTAATGCTGGTGTACCCCAAGGCTCTGTCTTAGGGCCAGCCTTATTCAATTTCTTTATCCATGACTTTCCCAAGTTTGCAAAATGTAATCTTTACTTGTTCGCTGACGACGGGTCCATCATGACCTGGGCACGAAACCCAGCACATGTCATCACTCGACTGCAAAAAGCTTTACATCATTGCGAGAGCTAGTTCAGTAAGTGGCGATTAAAGCCGAATGTCAAAAAGTGCAAGGCCATGTTTATCACTCGCAAATGCAAAAACCCTCCAAAGCCCCTCTTCTTATTTGGCAAGAAACTTGAGTGGGTAAAAAGCTATAAATATCTTGGTGTCATAATCGACTCCAAACTTAATTGGAAAGACCAAGTCCGATACGCGCTCAACAAAGTAAAGAAAGCGAGGTTCAATTTGATTGCACTTCTGGGGCGAAACAGCGCTCTTGGTGTGGATAACAAACTCTTGATATACAAGGTTGTGATTCGTACTATTTTACTTCATGGAATGCCTGCTTGGGCTTCTATTTGCAAATCTAGATGGAAGGATCTCCTGACCTTCCAAAATGTTGCTCTCCGGTGCATTGCCCAACTTGACAGAAGAGTTGCCAACAACCACTCTATCTATGAGGATTTGGGGATGACCCACATAGGCTACTTTGTCCAGACTCTCATGAAGAACATGCTACCCAAGATGGGGAATCATGAAAACACCCTGGTTTCTGGTATTCTGGACCACCCACTCGTTGTTAAGGGTCCCCTCAGGTTTAGAAGACCCCGCCATATCCTGGATGTCTGCTTTGATGACGTTAACAAGGCCGCCTTCCCCAACTATTGGATCTTTTAGATCCTGCTGATTTTTGGGTTCTCTATTTGTCAATCTACAATCTGACTCTCGTTTCTTCTTGGGACTTCTTCTCTGGAGGACTAAAGAGGTTCATTAGGCTTCTCTCCCAGTTCAGTGTACCTCCTCTGGTTTACTCTTTGGGCGAGCGTGCAAAGTGAGCTTGGCTCTGGGACCACTCGCGTCTTTCTTTTCACTACATTGTTCGATTGTCGATTGTCGTGCAGCAGCATCTCTCCTGGGGGTCTAGGCTGAACTCATCGACAAGCTGTCGTTCTCGACAAAATCTAACCGTCGATAAGTGGCATATTACACATTTATACACAAGTTTTCACACGTTTGGCTAGATGATATTCATGATATACACTATGGTAACACACATTTTCACATAATTTTACACATTTTTCCATGTATACACATAAATACATACAAAAAAACACATACATGTAAACACATTACATTATTATTTTCACAGTTCAAGTTTCGTAGCACAAGAGAGTACTTCATGTATGTAAATATTTTTAAACAAATTTTTGTTAATATTTTTAGAAAATGTGTATTCTTGAGCTATGTGTATTTATCCTGCAGATCGGAAACGAAGGAAAAAAGATTTTAATAAGAAATCTGTTGCTAAATTCTGAAATAACGATCGCCAAGTGCATAGTCGACTGCTTCTGAATTGTAGACAAGAATAAGGCAGTTGTTGATGGTCAAAGTCTACACTAGAAAATCGACGATGTAGAGTCTGTACACTGTAGACTCTGTAGACAGTGTAGACTCTGTGGACAGTGTAGATGTGTTCATGCTAGCTCGAATCGACAAATGCGTCATTAACCACGTGACCATCGACACTTGTCGACAGTCGACTGCCTAACGATGAGCTCAGCCTAGACCCCCCTGGGTCGAAACAGTGCTCTCAGCATCGACAATAAGCTACTATTGTAAAAGACGACGGTTTGGACCATTCTCCTCTATGGCATGCCTGCGTGGGCAACCATATGTAAAAGCAGATGGACTGAACTCCAGTCGTGCCAGAATGTTACACTGAGGACCATTGCCCAGCACGGAAGAAGGACCGTAAAAAATCATTACATCCACACGACTCTGAACATGACTCATCTTGGTAAGTGTATCCAAGATCTGATGAACATGATGCAGACGATGAAGAGCCATGACAATGATCTGATGGCTAGAATACTAAACAACCTGATGGAAATTAAGTGGCATACAAAGTATAGAAAACCGAGGCATATTCTTGATGTCAACTTCGAAGACACTGGCAACGTTTCCTTCCCGGATTATTGGAAGATGTGATACCACCCACCCCCGCCCACTTTCTCAATCTTCTAACAATCGTCAATCTTATAATTTTTTCATTTTGTGGAAGACCTCTTTGGGTTAGTCAGGCTTCTTGCCTATTTCAGTGTATTTCATGTGGAATTCATTCTGGTAGGGTGAGCTTCGTGAAAGCACTGCTTTCGTCCCACCTGAAGACATGTACACTTCACTGTTGGATTGTCGATTGTCGTGCAGCAGCATGCAGTCGACTGTCGATCGATAAGGACTCCAGCAGCACACAGAAGGCGTAAATATTTTAGAAGACTTTACAGTTTTCGGTTTATCTTCCTTGTTTTTCATTTTGACAGCTTAAAAACTAGCACGTAAAATAAATTAACACTATTTTAATAATTTTGAGGTTTTTTTGCATCTTGGATTTTTTTTTTCAAAATCAGAGCACGCAAGTCAAAACAGCAATAAGCCTTCATCTAAATCTAAAACAGTATTTAGAGATCCCAGTCAGCAATCATTTATGTAATCCATTGGATATTTCGAAAAGCCTAAAATGTGCACATGAAGGCATTTATGATATTGCCATCAAGCAGCTTACTATCCCAGCTACTTCTGTTCCGGCCAAAGTTTATTTTCAAAAGCTGGGGAAACTCTTCTTTATTTGTATTTCATTCATTATAAACAAATCTTTTTTTTTTCAAGCAATCGGATTGCAATCGACATTTTCAGAAAATCGATTTGAAAAACCGATTTCGATTTTTTATCCATCGTAGGCACTAGTTTAGTCTTTAAACACTTTAACAACACAATAACAAATAGAAAAGGGAAGAAAAATTCCGTGACATGGACACAAACCTGGACCATGCATATCGCTAGCACCGCTCATACCAAATGAGCTGCCGCGGATATGAACCGCCATGCTGTTACAAGATATCCAATTGGATTTCCATGAAGCCACCAGGCAGCTCAATTGGCAGAGCAGGCAACAACACGCAAGTCGCCCTTACCCATAAACCGTCAAATAAGTTGATGAAATGTAAACCAAATTGAAGATAATTGTCACGGAAATCGAAACCAGGTTCGATTCCCGGCGACACTGACTGCCTTTACCGCTCTCGCATATTCACCCGTTCCAAGGCGGGGGAGGAGCGGGGCAGACAGTGTCGTCACAACCATCATCACGCCCGAACCAATGATGCCACAGGGACACTTCGTGACGGAGCAGCGAAGGTTTCTTGGCGGGAGGTTCGGAGACAGAAGAGGAGAGCGGCCCGAACTTCAGAAGGGAAACATCAACGGGATCCTGGATCGACTTCAGAGAAGAAAGTTCTCTTCGCAGTCGCCCGTAATGGTCGGAGACCTCCGGACCCTCAGCTGGGGAGGAGCGACGACGTGGCGAGCCGTCCGTTTCCCTCATCGAAGCAAGGTGTGCATGGCGGAGAATCACCGCGGGCGGCGTTTTCGTTGACGAGCGACTCCAGCAACGAGAACGAACCGACGCGCTTGGTTTCAGCGGGAGCAACCGGGAGAGGGTTGCTGCTTCGTACGCTCTCGACATCGACAACCGCGACCGTAAGTGCAATTTCCCTATCGTGCTTTAATCCATGTGCGTGGTCGTCGGTTTTCAGTGACCTTCACGGAAGGAAGTGCGACAGGCGTTCAGTAATTAGAGGCTTCTTCCCTGCCGGGCTGAACGCCTATCTATCAACCCAGTACGGCTTTGCGTACTTCGCCTAAATAGGCCGAGACGAGGCCGCAGAAGTGGTTTCCATATGGAAGTAGTTTGCCTGTGATAATTCTACGTCCTTTTGTGTGACGTTAAGTTAGAGGGAAAATGCTTTTAAATGTAATTTCTAATTTTGTATTTTGCTCCCTCATTTTAGTGTTCAGTCATTTTGGCATGCATTCAAATGACCGCAATTTTGTAGAGGTATAAATTTTATATGTCTTCTGCATTATAGAAGTATTCCTCAGTATTCTAAGTATGTAGAATCCAAGATTTTCTATTGTTTGGATTTCTCCTTAAAACTCGGTGGAATTCGGTACGCTCAACAAGAACTTTATCTTATGAACCTCTTTTTAGTGTTTTCCACTCTTTTGTCAGAAGTTGTGTGTGCGTGCCTACCGAGATTGACTTAGTTATTTGTTTCTGGACTTTGAACAATTTATTTACCCGGACTTGGACGTTAACAAATATTTTTGTCATTGATTTATCTGGTGTGTCAATTAAACCCATTCTTACTTGTTAAATTAGGCGTGAAGATATGAGAGGCCATATCATGTGCCGTCGCTTCATTGTGTTACTCAATAGACATGCTGCTTTAATTTTTATGTGATTAAATTGTATTGATATGTTTTACTCTATAAGTATCTTGCCTTAAGTTTGATGTGGTTAATTAATTGATAGGTTAAGTTAAGTAAAAATATTTGACCAGGTTAAGTTACAAACTGTTGTAATATTCTTGATTTAGAGATTTGGATTAGCATATGAATTATTCATTATTGTTTTGTGTTTAGCGTAGGCAAGTTTGCTTGTCGGAATTTTTACTGATTATTTAAAGTATTACATGTGCTTGAGTTAATGGATTAGCTCGGTCTAGTTTTTGTAAGAGTATTATTGTGTGACTACTCTTTAAATTTTTGGAGATAGAATTCTCTTTATAGTGATTGACCGTATTTATCAACCTTGTATTTATTGAATTAAGGTTTTGATTTGAGTATCTGTTTCTCGGTATATTCCGATATCAGTTAAGCAATTTGTTTTGTCTATTATGCTAATGTATTCGAGCTAGAAGAATTAGCTCCTTGATTTAAATTACCAAATCCTTTTTTATTTAATTATTTACTGTGTTATTTCGAATTATTCATTTATTAAACTTTTATTTTTTTTCAACCTTACCCTGATAACGTGCTTTATTCATTTTCCACTGCGTACATTTTCTACTCTGTTTTTACATGTTACAATAATACATTAATTGAAGAAACAACTTCAAACATATGACAATAACAAATAGAAAAAGGGAAGGACAAATTCCGCGACCTGGACTTTCTCCTTCCCTTTTCTATTTGTTATTGTGATATGTTTGAAGAAGTTTCTTCAGTTAATTTATTATCTTCTGTTTGACTTTAACAACAGCTGCTCTTGAACTTTTAACAAATGCAGCTGTTTTGCTGATACTCGCTCCATGGCTCCGAGCGCCAAAAATCATCCCACATTCAACGAAACAAATCATTTCCACTGTCGTGGTAAATAACCTGCTTCGCTATTTATATTGGCCTGACCCACTAACAACTTCAATCCGAAATCATAGCTTATTTTCCTACAAACGTCAGGCGGTCATAATAATCTGGCCACTCAATATATTTTCTTCATATGCAGGCCATTCCACGCCACAGTTCCTTCTTATTTTCAACGAATAAGAAGTTCTTTACTGAATTCTATATTTCCGTCTGTCCGTATTTTTTAAGGTGCGGGATATACAGTGTGAATACAAAAGTCTGAACTCCCATTTTATTTTTTGAACCGAAGCAGATATGTCAATTTTAATGAATTCAGTGAATAGGAAGTTGTGGGTGGCCTATCCCATGGTGCACTTTTCATCATCTCAAATATGCAAATTAGAACACATTTAAAATTTATCTCAAAAACCGTAAGGGATAGAGAAAAAAAACCCAATTGCAAACTTGTTCAGCATAAAAAAACAAACAAAACAAAAAAAAGTCATCCAAATCGGACCAACCAATCACCCACAATCACGTGGTGAACTGTTTGTAGCTTACAAACAGTCACACTACACAAACAAGTTACTTCAAACAGTTTAAAAAAAAAGTTAATCAACAAAATGCTCGATGTGATGACCGTGGGCACCATAACACAATTGGCCACGGAACCTAACTGACGCCAAAACATCGGCAAGCATGGCTGGTGTCACTCCTCGGCACGCTTCCTGGATTCGTTGAATCAGATCCTCCAGTGAGGCGGGCTGCGTAGCATAAATGGTATCCCCACAAGAAAAAGTCAAATGGTGTAAAATCAGGGGAGCGGGGTGGCCAACGAACTGGTCCTCCTCGGCCAATCCGTTATTGTCCAACCGTCTCACTTAAACGCTCGCGAACGACCAACCCGTTATGTGGAGGAGCTCCATCATGCTGAAACCACGTGCGCTGATACGAGGCCAATAGCAAATTTTCAATGAAGTCTGGGACTACCACGTTGAGAATTTCAGCCCGGTAGCGTTCTGCATTCAGTGTTCCATCGTAAAAATACGGTCCAACCATAGTGTCATTGTACAATTCACAACACACATTGATTTTCCAGTTCACTTGATGAGTTGCTTCTCGCAGACAATGTGGGCTTTTGTCTGCCCAATGATGATGGTGGTGCCTGTTGATAACTCCATCCCTGGAGAACTGGGCTTCATCTGTCCACAACACTTCATGAATGAAGTTTGGATGGTCATCCAGGCAGGTAAATAACCAGTTGCAGAAGGCGGCCCTAGCAACATAATCCAATGGCAGTGAATTCCTAGTGACAATGAATATGGTATGGGTGAAAATGATGTGCGTGTAGAATGTTGAGAACAGTTATCTGATGGCACCCAACATCTGCAGCAATTGCGCCAGAACTAGTGTTGTTGTATCCTCGTCGCCTTGTGCCCTTGGTCGTCACAAGATGTCAGAGTCATTTCTGCTATCCCATTCTCCACCACCAAACAATAACATCTCTTCTTATTGGCGCGACGCCTCTCCTCAGCGAACGCAGCTGATGACATATAGGCTACCTGACGTCAGACCCCCAGAACAATTTGGCCCTAAGAGCTCCGCCGGCGGACTTGCAGATCATTAGAGCGTTGATCTCGCTCTTCACCTGGCGGATGTCATCAGCATACTCCCCTTTCGGGATGGAACAGCGGAGCAGGAGCAGATTTCTTGCAGCATGAGGTGATGGCCCCGGTTGCGTTTAGCGGCGTCCAACCCAATCTTTCTAGAAAATCGACGGATTTATGAGAAAGCCACGAAGCTAGCGACGGAGGCAAGTTGTGGAGATGTCTTTCTACAAACCGAACGAACATTCCCTTATATTTATCGATGTCAAGCAGAGAAACGTTCAGGAATCAATTGTTCGAAAGAGGCTGGGAATGGAGGGTTCCATGACCACTTGATGGCATTGTGGTCAGAAAACGAGCATGAAATGACCTCCATTGAACCCGATGCGCCAACAAAAGCGGCGAACACGAGAAAAAGGTGCAACATCGAAGACACAGAGGGCCCCTGATGAAAGGTGGATCCACACTGGTTGGAATGGGAAGAAGACGCCCAAAGGTCGAAAAGTGCGTTCCGCTGGCACAACTGGTAAACACACCCGAACGAAAAGATGTCATTCTCATCCGGATGACAATTGAAGTCCCCAGCAACCACTGCAGGCAAAGAAGAGCACAGGTACAAGTCCAGGTCCTCAAAGAACGTTCGTTTCTCTGCTGGTAAAACACGGGGCGTACACAATGAGCAATCGGAATTTGAGACCACATAGAAGGCGGTCTAAAGAGATCACCCTGCACTCGCATTCAAAGACACAATTCGATACCACAATGGAGGGTTGAAGATGATGGAGGCAACCCCTTGACCATATGGTGACGATGAATTAATAAAAAATTATCCAGATGGATATTGACTGCGAAGGCCAGGGAGGTCGGAGAGCTGTTGAGAAGCAGCAAGCTTCACCTCAAGAAGAAGGATGTCCGGCCTGTACAGGGCAATTAAAGATGATAAAACCGATTATTTGAAGGACGAGCCAAGGGAAAGAACGTTTAAGGAAATGATCTTCACTGCGAAATTAAGCTGACGGAGGCTGGCCTGTATCCGAAGGAAACTTGAGCCTCACCGACGAGGAAGAAGGTTCAGATGTCTTCCGTCTAGGGGAAAGAGCAGACCCGAAGAGGAAGAGGGGCTGCGATGATGGCTTGCGCAGCTGTCTCTTTCAGAAGAGGAACCAGGAATCCCGTCCCTCCTGCTACGAGTCGTCGCGGCTTCTTCTTGTGAGGACTCTTAGGCATCGCAAGATGATCCCACTGAGCAGACGCTGATGGCTTCGAGATCCCAGCAGATGAAGACACTCTCACAGGCGCAGGCGCACAGGCGATTCGCAGAGGCTGCGACACCGAAGAATGGGCGGGTGGAGGAAGGGATGGAGACTCTTTCACAGCAAACACCGACCCGGAGCATTACGAATCGTCTGCGATGACTTCAGCAGAGTGACAGACCTCCAATACCAGGGAGACACATGGTGAAGGAGGAGGAGAAACGGTTTCACGAACCACACGAGGCCGAGGAGGGGGAGGTGGCATTTCCCTTCCTGGCATCCTAGGAGAAGGCCGCCTTAGACTTCCTCGGCGAAGGACGAGGCGTGGTCACTCTGCTAGGCATTGGCGACTTGGCTGGTGATGTCATCTTTGCTGGCTGCTGGGACGACAACCCTTGAGGCGGTGGCGTTGGGGCTGCTGGCAGTGCACATGACTTCTCCGGGCACTGATAGTATTTGTCCACGATGCGATTGCAGAAGTCGCACTTCTATAGAAGAGGAGAGTCCTCACGGATGTGGGAGGACTTCTTGCAGTACTAGTAGCACTGTGTC
This sequence comes from Rhysida immarginata, assembly GCA_023313115.1. NCBI lineage: Eukaryota > Metazoa > Arthropoda > Chilopoda > Scolopendromorpha > Scolopendridae > Rhysida > Rhysida immarginata. Next base: position 58,762 of record JAHWFO010041060.1, read on the forward strand.
ACGGTCCGCCCATAAGCAATACAAGACGAGATATTTCTATCCTTCGCGAACGGCCGTGACGTCGTATGAGAATGCCCGTCGTCGTCGGCGAAAAAGAAGAGAGCAAGCGAGCTTCCACCCGAGAAGGGAAAATGGAACGAGCGAGAAACGGAAGTCAGAAAGAAAAAGAGAGGAAGTGATTAGAAGGAAAGATAGCCGCGACTGGGGCAATAAGAAAAATGAGAGAAAGGAAATTTTAGCGAACTGTCACGTAGAAGAAAAAGGGATAAACAGCAGAAATGAAAGAAGTGTGAAAAGGACAGAAAATGCACAGACAATGTTTACTCTGCCTAAGCCTGTTCCCGCCAATTGCGACCGCTAGTACACTTTCGGATCCATTTGCAATTTGCTGACGGTCATGCGACAATAGGAGAATCGTCTACGTGCTTGGAAGCAACGAAGGCCTATGGAATTTTCCCTTGTGGAATCGCCGGCTTCCTCGAATTGCGCGGACTGGAATTCGCCGAGAATCACCAGCACATCCAGAACTGACTAAAAGACGGTAAGCTACCTCATTTATTCGTCTAACGGTGATTTTACGTATCTCAACGTGCCGCACCTATTAATTAAATGGGCTTGCCATGCTCCCATGTAATTGAGTGCAACTAACCGTTTAAAGTGTTACGGTTATAAATATTAGTGTGTATTCAAGTTTAAAGTGCCTTATTTAAAATGTCCGGCCGCCAACAAATTTATAATTGTGAAGTGATGCAAATTACCCCGTACATATGTGTGTTGTGAATTATTGAAGGCTGTGGTGTTCCGTTGTCGGCACCTTAATGCTAAATTCAAATATTTTGTTAATAAGTGTTTTCACAGATGTGAATCTATTAAGTGATACAGATAATTTCGTGCTTTGTATGTGAAAAAAAGTTGGGGGAATTGTGCTGCAACTGTGAAAGTGTTACCAAGGAAATTTCTTGAGTGCTGCAATTTAACAAGACGTTAAATTTGTAACTTAAATCTAATTTCATTATTGCTACTAGGTGTAGTAATTATAGTTTAATATATTATTAATTTCGTTTTCAATATCCCGTATTCTCTTTATTTCTGTAAGTCACATAAATCGTTTCCACTGCCACACTGCCTCTGGCCCTTGTAGAAGACGAAGACACGTTATCCATGCTGCACAAGGGAATCAGGAATGTCTTTTTGAAAGTGCATGTCCAACAGAATATCATCATTCTTCTGCAGGGGGGAGTCAGAGTGTTCCGGATAGGACACTCGCAGCACCTCCCCATAGTCGGACATTTAGTCTTTCAAGTAGGCTTCAGCCATCAGTGGCGAGGCACCCCGGACATGGACGGTGAGATGCCCAGGGTCTGCGTGAAACAAGTGGATAGTAGTCTGGCTGACTTTGACGTGGCCAGCAACATTTCAGCTCCTGGAAAGCATCCTCGATTCTTTATAGGACCGAAACAGCGGTAAAGCCCAACGGCAGAACAGGGGGTATGTCCGTTCGAGCGTACAACCCCTTCATGAATGCGCCGACGCCAAATGGCCCGTCGGGGAACATCAACATGTTTTCCAGGGGGAAGGAAGCCCAAAAGCACTAAACACAAGACTGGCTGGCAGAAGATGGAAGTAGCAAGAGAACTAGTGAAGTAGCAGGAACTATAAGAAGTTGCTCGAAGCTGGACCCAATGCAAACTGAGGAAGACACTCAAAATCGTCAAACAAGAAAAATAATAATAATAAAACCACGGGACACGCTCTGGCGCACCACGTAAGCAATGTCGCACGCAGTCTACTAACTATTGTTGCCGCGAGATCTTAACAATAAACATTAAACTAAACGGCTTAAAGAAAAGAACACTTAACAATACATAAAATGATTAAAAACAAGATCATAAATTGACGAATTATCCAATAATTACGATTACAAATTGTCCCTTCTCGAATTAGTAAAGAATTCATAAAATCGTGGTTACCAGATACAATTAAATTCTAAAATAACAAAAAAAAAAACTACAGAAGGACACCTGTAACTTTATATCCAATCTAAGATTCAACAGCCAGTAATAACATATGGTCAATAACAAATATAATTGCAACTAAAAACAATGATACATTAATTAATGACATATATGTAAGAGAAATTTATGACTAAGTTGTAATGAGTTCGGAGTTATCACATGACTAAGTTTGAGATACTCGACTGATGTTAAATAAACGGGCTCCTGACGAAGATCCTACCGCCGAAGCTCCACGCGTTTTGGGCTCAAAACTTCGCCTTGGTCCCGCACAGCAACCTGTATCTGTTGACTGTCAGATCTTCCAAAATGACATATGGTGTTTTAAGCAGCTTACGCTTATTTTTAATTATGTTATCACGAAGGGATGCTAACGTAAGCTGCATTAATATATGATGAAAAGCATATATTGGTTTCGCTCTGTGTGTGTCTGTCTGTCCGTCTGTATGTCCGACGATTACTCGAGAACGTTTTAACTCTTTGAAATTCTGCTTTTCTTCTTCGATAGAGACCCTTCCTGAGCTCACCTGATTAGTTTGTGATTGAAATCGGACTAACAGTCACATGACTACTAAACCAACCCCCCCCCTCCCCATTAATTTTTTTTTTTTTGGCAATATAAGGCGTGTAATATGTCATTCGAGCGGGAATGACGAGCACAAGACGAATATGTCATTCTCATTCGATTTTCGAAATGTTACGTCTGAGAAAATGACCCCCCCCCCCCAAAAGTACTTCAATAACCCCTTACTACGAGCTTTAACTAAAGCTATATATAAGAATACAAGTTTAATCCGTATCTTTATGTGTCTGGCTGGCTATCGTTTGCACGAAAACGTGAAAATGGAAGACCTTAACTGCGATATATCAACTTTTGATGAGCTCTCGTGGAACCCTTCAAGCACGTGCACAAATATTAAGAATATGAACTTAGGGCATGTAATATATCAATCGATTCTACTGACAAGTCATAAATGAATACAGTGGTTTTTTTGTTTATCATTTAAGCATTGTTGATGCCAGCTTGGAGCACTTGCCCATTATGAAGCTTTGTCAGTGCACGTGCTCATTTCGTTTTTAAAATTCAGTGCTGTTAGGCCAGGTCTATTGTTAAAAGTGGATAATAAAGTTAGGCCTATAGTTAAAAATTGCTAATTAATGTTAGGCTTATTGATAAAAATGGCTAATTAATGTTAGGCCTATTGATAAAAATGGCAAAAAAATGTTAGGCCTATATTTAAAAATGACTAAATCCTGTTAGTATTTACACAGAATAACACAGAATGGACAGCTTCGCCGTATCCCATGCTAAGCAATGGTAGTGAGCAGACAGTGGCGCCCTCTGACGCATGGGTGGAATCCACTGGCTGTTTAACCTGCGTTTCTATGGAGCATGCTACGACTTTTTCTAGATTTTTTATTATTTCTCGGTCTGTAATTAACGGAAACCGCCAAGATCACAGGGAAGCTTGAAATGAATGATATGTAATCTATCAGCGTCAAGAAAATTTTTTTTTCTATGGAGGAAAAATAGATAATCGCCTAAATAAATGCACTTGAGTAACTTGCTTGGTGGAATCTTGGGTTCGCTTAGCATTGGGAAATAGGCGCTTTTCGAATATATTACATCGTTAAATTTATGTTTCGTTCTTCATTTTAATTTCAATAAATAAAAAAGTTAATTTTAAGTCTGCATATGAATTTGTTTCATGTATACAAAGAAAATAAAAACATTTAAGACATGTCTGCTTATCTATTAAAACTTTCAAACTGATCCGTTTCTTAGATATTATTAAATAAAAAGTTAATTTTTGATTTAACATATCTTTTATGAAAGCGTATCCAGAATTTTTGCATGTTTATAAAGAAAATGAAAGGTTTTACTCGTGATGTTTGTTTAATTGTATAACTAAAAAAAATTGTTTTCTTTTATTTTTTTTTATGTAATCGTTGAAGAGAATCGTAAGCGGAAATGGCTGATTTTCTCTTCCCCCGTCAGTTTGTGTTAAATCCTAATTTAGTCTGAGATTATTCATCCCTTAGGCTTAATGAGTTTCTTATGTTCAAAATGAAGAGTTATCTTTTAACCCCTCACATTATTAAAGAAACTGTGATCAGGATTGCTATCGGTGTACCATGAAAATAAAAGCATTTTAAACTTACATTTTGCTTATTTTCAAAATTGAAATAAAGCTACTTTCTTCGATTGATTAAGCAAAGTTCTTAATGAAAATTAAAAACTCTAAAGTTTACCTGGTGGATAAATAAAATCTGCAAAACACTTTTCATTAGTTTGAAGCAGAAATAATTGAGTTTATTTTTTTATTTCTTTACTTTTATATGCTGGTTTAATAACTCCTTAATCAAGTAGATTTTTAAAATATTTATTTCAAGTTCCTATTAACAATCGCTATTATTTGTATCAACCCGCAGAATTGTATCAACCACGAGGAATTGAATAACTTTATACACTACATGATCAAAGGAGTTGGGACACCTGTTGCTCTACCGTAAAGCCGCAAAAAGCTTCAATCATTAGTGTGTAGGACCACCCCGAGCTGCTGTCACTGCCTCCACCCTATATTGCATACTGTCCACAAGTTTACGGTATGTGTTCACAGGTATAGACCTCCATTCCTCGAGGAGTGTCGTGGTCAGTTCCTGGACAGATGTAGGGCGAACCATCCTGGATCTCACACGTCGTTCCAATTCGTTCCAATTCGTTCCAAAGATGTTCGATGGGGTTGAGATCAGGACTCTGGGCGGACCAATCCAGTTCTTCAACCCCCATCTCGTCAAACCAGTCGGATATGGCTCTTGCTTTGTGGCAAGACGCATTGTCGTGCTGGAAGAGAACGGCCCGTCACCGAAGTGTTCCCACAGCGCTGAAGGTGCCCCATTATCCAGAATGGTCCTGTAGCCATCAGCATTGAGGTTTCCGTCCACCTTGATGAACGGGCCCAGCCCAGTCCAGGAGAAACACCCCAGGTGTTTACAGGGGTGTCCCAACTCCTTTGATCATGTAGTGTATGTTTTGAGGCTGAAAAATAAAACGCTGCTTAGTTGAGCATAAGAAATGTTTTGTATGATGGCAAAGATGTTGAAAAAAATCCTTAAGCGCCATTCTCCTAGTCGTAAAAAAATGTAGACGCTTGAAGAATTCTAAGAAATGTCCAAGACTAACTTGTGCTCATTTGCCTTGTTTACCATTTTTTTTTTTTTGCAAGTGGAGATTGGTGCTTAAGGATATTTTCAACATTATTGCCCTGTTATAAGAAATTTCTTCGTGCTCAGCTAAATAATGTTATATTTTTAATCACCAAAACATAAAATTATTAAAATGAATTTTAATTCAAAATAAAATTTATCCGGCTTGGAAATTGTAAAATAAAAATATTTCTTGAAAATTATAACTTTTGGCCTTTTATGAATTCAAAATAAATAGTAATTCGTTTCCAATGGAGTTTAAAATGAAATGTAAATTAATTATAATCATCTGTCGGTTTTCTATGAATTTTGTTTTTTGTTATATTATTTTGTTGAAGTCTGAAGTTTCTTAATTTTTTGTCAACATCATTTACTTCAATGTAATTTTATCATTAAAATATACAGTGTATCTAAATGTATATCTTTAAGTGTATATAATATAGTTAAAAGTTGCATTCTAATGGCTTTTGTCATTTATTTTGCTTATCACTTTTTCAATAAAAACAAATTAACGTAAGTCAAATTAATTCTGTTGTTGAAATTAGATTAGTTTGAAGTGAAATTAGTATATTGCGGAAAATATATTAATACATTTCTAAGTCTAAATAATTTAGGTGTGTGCTGTAAACTTAATAAGGCGAATATCTATTTTTCCTCCGTAGAAAAAAACATTTTCTTGACACCGATAGATTACATCTCATTCATTTCAAGCTTCCATGTGATCTTGGCGGTTCCATTAATTACAGACCGAGAAATAATTAAAAATCTAGAAAAAGTCGTAGCATGCTCCATAGAAATGCAGGTTAAACAGCCGGCAGATACCACCCATCCGATAGGAACGCTGATTCAAGGTCACTACCATCGAAATGCTGAGCCAACGATATGAAATGAGTAGATCGCTCATTTGGCCGCCATGTTCGGGGCAATTTGAAGGTGGCGAAAAGTGGAGCTAATTTTTATTGATAGTGTAGGCGCCATCACTATGGTTGGCAGAACAACATCGCCAGCCAAAGCGCCATTACTATATATCCGCTTTGTCGCCAGCTGAGCGACATTTATTACCGTCGTTTCAGTAATAAGAGAATGATTGTTTAGAGGTACATGTATTTATAAAATTATATATCGCATTTATTAAAAACCATCTAAATTTGGGAGAGGTCGCTTAAGAAATTTCAGACTACAAGCACGATGTTGGTGGGGGGGGGGGGGTTGCTTTCTCAGCTGGCGACAAAACGGATATATAGTAATGGCGCTTTGGGTGGCGATGTTGTTCTGCCGTAATTCTGCCAACCACAGTAATGGCGCCTACGCTAACAATAGAAATTAGTTCCACTTTTCACCGCCTTCAAATTGCCCCAAAGATGGCGGCGACATATGCGATCTACTCATTTCATATCGTTGGATAAGATGCCCTGAGGGTAAAGCTCTAGGTTAGGAAAGTACGCCAGACCATGATGGAAGAAGAATCCGCCCTGCGCCAGACTTTGTCATCTGCTACAGAATTCGCCATTGTTGGCTCAGTTGGCCTAATCACTTGAATTACGCTTCCTCTAAAATACGGCTGAAATACAATTTTTAAAAATTTTCTCATTATTATCGTCTGGAAATATAATTGACAACCAATAAATTTTTTAATTATTGATTTTTCCTTTAAATTTTGTTTTCAATTAAAATTTTCTATATTTAAATAATAAGGTCGAGGTTATTTATAATGTTAACTAGATCAAGGTTTTGATTTATTACACTTCAAAATAATAATCCTTATAAACTTTTAAAATGCATTTGCATGTTTAAGTTTTTATACTTATTTTTATCAAAATATAATTTTAATTTCTTTTTATCAAATTAATTTTTAGATTTATATCAAAAACTTCAATTTAATTGTTAATTTTAATTTTATTAAATTATAAAAATTATCAAATTACAATTATAATAATTATCAAATTATAATTTAATAAAATAGAAATTGTCAAATTGAAATATTTGATATTAATATAAAACTTAGGTATGCTAAAATATGGCATGTAATATATCAAACAACTTGGAATGATTTGTCAAGAATGAATATAACGAAAAATTCATGATAGTCGAAATTGGTTCATATGTACGTGGTTTAGTGGTATTTTTATGGTCCATTAGGAACTTACAATGTTAACATAAGGCAGTTTAAAAATATTGTTCTGCGAATAGTTTAGTTTATCCGTTCGGTACTTGGTTATTCATTCCTCAGTTTATTAGGTAAAAATGGTTTAGTAAGTACCGATAGGTGCTTTTCGCTATCTGTGTGGGGAAACTTGTCTGTCTATCTGTCTGTATGCAACTCAAATTCCTCCGAGGCTATGAAAGATTTTAAAAATCTGTTATTTCGTCAATCGATTAATATGGTTCATGGCACGAAGCACTCACAAATATTATCTAAATCGGTTCATTGGCACGAGCACAAATGGTACCTCTATTTTCCTGCCAAGCAATTTTCAATGGGAAGATAAATTAAGTAATATATCAAACAAATCGAAATGACGAGATAGAAGCGGTTATTCATTACTATTTTCGTCAGTCGATGAACATGGTACATGGCACGAACCAGTCACAAATGTTATCTAAATCATTCAATAGCACGTGCACAAATGCTATATTCACGACCCCACCTAGCAATTTTCAATGGAGAGATATATTAAGTAATATATCAAACAAATCGTAACGAAGAGATAGAAGCGGATATAAATTATTATTTTCGTCAATTGATAAATATGGTTCAGGAGAAGAACCATTTTGAAAAAGGTTGTAATCGAAACAATGGCACATGCTCTAATGGTACCCTTATGACACCCTCAAAAATTTTCAATCATAAGATATGGCATGTAATATATCAAAAGACTTGAAATGATGTGTCATGAATGAATACAACGTAAACTTAATGATAGTCCACAGTGGTTTCAAAGACACCTGGTTTAGTGGAACCAGAATGGTGTATTGGAACTCTCAATGCTAAAATATGGAATGTAATATATCAACGACTTAGAATATGGTGTCAATCAGAAACTTACAATATTAACATAAGGCAGTTTAAAATATGGTTCCGCGAATTGTTTAGTTTATCCTTTCGGTACTTGGTTATGTCATTCCTTAATGGTTTATTAGGTACCGAAAGGTGCTTTTCGCTATCTGTGTGAGGAAACGTGTCTGTCTGTCTGTCTGTCTGTCTGTCTGTCTGTCCATCTGTCTGTCTGTCTGTCTGTCTGTAACACTAACTCCTCCGAGGCTATGAAAGATTTTCAAAATCTGTTTTCGTCTGTCGATGAAAATGATTCATGGCACGAAACAGTTACAAATATTATCTAAATCGGTTCATTGGCACGTGGACAAATGGTACCTCTACTTTCCCGCCTAGCAATTTTCAATGGGAAGATATATTGAGTAATATATCAAACAAATAGTAATGACGAGATAGATGCGGTTATTCATTATTATTTCCGTCAGTCGATGAACATGGTACATGGCACGAAACAAACAAAAAGATTGTCTAAGTCTGTTCAAAAGCACGTGAACAAATGGTACTTTTGCGACTCCACATAGCAATTTTCAATGGAGAGATATATTAAGTAATATATCAAACAAATCATAATGACGAGATAGAAGCGGATATAAGTTACTATTTTCGCCAATTAATAAATAAGGTTCCGGGAATGAACCATTTTGAAAATGGTAGAAATCGAAACAATGACACCTGCTGTAATAGTACCCTTATGACACATTCAAAAATGTTCAGTGCTAAAATATGGCATATAATAAATCATAAGAGTGGAATGATGTGTCATGAATGAATATAACGTAAAATTAACGATTGTCGAAATTGGTTTCAAAGAACGTGGGTTAATGTAACCATTATGGTTTATTGGAACTTTCAAAGATAAAATATGGCATGTAATATATCAAACGGCTTGGAATGAGGTGTCATGAATGAATATAACATAAAATTAATGATAGTCCAAGTTGGTTTCAAGGAACCTGGTTTAGTGGAATCATTATGGTTCATTGGAACTTTCAATGCTAAAATATGGCATGTAATATATCAAACGGCTTGGAATGAGTTGTCATGTTCAATATAAGGTAAAATTGATGATAGTCGAAATTATTTTAAAGGTACGTGGTTTAATGGTATCATTATGGTCTATTAGAAACTTCCAATTTTAACATAGGGCGGCTTAAAAATATAGTTCCGTGAATGGTTTAGATTAACCTTCCGGTACTTGGTTATGTCATTCCTTAATGGTAGTTTATTTTAGTCAGTCGATAAACATGGGACATGGCACGAATCATTCACAAACATTATCTAAACCTGTTCAATACCACGTGCACAAATGGTACCTTTACGACCCCACCTAGTAATTTTCAATGGAGAGATATTAAGTAATATATCAAACAAATCGTAATGGCGAGATAGAAGCGGATGTAAGTTACTTTTTTCGCGAATTAATAAATATGGTTCCGAGAAAGAACCATTTTGAAGATTGTTGAAATCGAAACAATGACACGTGCTCTAATAGTACCCTTATGACACCCTCAAAACTTTTCAGTGCTAAAATATGGCATGTAATATATCAAACGACTTGGAATGATGTGTCATGAATGAATATAACGTAAAATTAATGATATTCGAAATTGGTTTCAAGGAACTTGGTTTAGTTGAACCATTATGGTTCATTGGAACTTTCAATGCTAAAATATAGCTTGTAATACAAATTTTATATCAAAAAACTTGGAATGAGGTGTCATGAATAAATATAACGCAATATTAAGAAAAGTTGATATTTTTTCAAAAGTACGTGGTTTAATGGTCTCATTATGGTCCATTAGAAACTTCTAATATTAAAACAGGGCGGTTTAAATATATAGTTCCGAGAATGGTTTAGTTTAACCTTTCGGTACTTGGTTATGTCATTCCTTAATGGTTTATTAAGTACAGAAAGGTGCTTTATGCTATCAGTGTGGGGAGACGTGTCTGTCTGTCTGTCTGTCTGTCTGTCTGTCCGTCTGTCTTTCTGTCTGTAACTCTAACTCCTCCGAGACTATGAAAAATTTTCAAAATGTTTTTAATCAGTAGATGAATATGGTACATGGCACGAACCAGTTACAAATATTATCTAAATCGGTTCATTGGCACGTGCACATATTGTAACTCTATTTTTCCGCCTAGCAATTTCCAATGGGAAGATATATTGAGCAATATATCAAACAAATCGTAATGACGAGATAGAAGCGGCTATTCATTATTATTTTCGTCCGTCGATGAATATGGCACATGGCACGAAGCAATCACAAATATTGTCTAAATCTGTTCAATAGCAGGTGCACAAATAGTGCCTTTACGACTCCACCTAGCAATTTTCAATGGAGAGATATATTGAGTTATATGTCAAACAAATCTTAATGACGATATAGAAGGATATAAATTACTATTTTCGCAAATTAATAAATATGGTTTCGGTAATGAACCATTTAGAAAATGGTTGAAATCGAAGCAATAACACTTACTCTAATAGTACCAGTATGACAACCTAAAAAAATTTCTAATGACAACCGTGCTAAAACATGGCATGTAATATATCAAACGACTTGGAATGATGTGTCATGAATGAATATAACGTAAAATTAATGATAGTCCAAATGGGTTTCAAGGAACCTGGTTTAGTGGAACCATTCTGGTTCATTGGAACTTTCAATGCTAAAATATGGCAGGTAATATATATCACACGACTTGGAATGAGGTGTCATGAATGAATATAACGTAAATATAATGGTAGTCGAAATTGGTTTCAAGGAACCTGGTTTAGTGGAATCATTATGTTAATTGGAATTTCAATACTAAAATCTTGCATGTAGTATATTAAACGAATTGTAATGATGAGTCATGAATGAATATAACGTACAATTAATGATAGTCGAAATTGATTCAAAGGTACGTCATATAATGGTACCTTTATGGTCCATTAGAAACTTAAAATGTTAACATAGGGCTGTTTAAAAATATAGTTCCGCGAATGGTTTAGTTTATCCTTTCGGTACTTGGTTATGTCATTCCTTAATGGTTTATTAAGTACCGAAAGGTGCTTTTTGCTTTCTGTGTGGGGAAACGTGTCTGTCTGTATGCAACTCAAACTCCTCCGAGGCTCTGAAAGATTTTCAACTCCTCTGAAAGATTTGCAACTCAAACTCCTCCTCCTCAGTCGATAAATATGGTTCATGGCCCGAACCAGTTACAAATATTATCTAAATCGGCTTATTGGCATGTGCACAATTGGCACCTCTATTTTCCCGCCTAGCAATTTTCAATGGAAAGATATATTGAGTAATATATCAAACAAATCGTAATGACGAGATAGATGCAAATATTCATTATTATTTTCGTCAGTCGATGAACATAGTACATGGCACGAAGCAATCGTAAATATTATCTAAATCTGTTCAATATCACGTGCAGAAATGGTAAGTTTACGACCCCACCTAGCAATTTTTAATGGAGAGATATATTATGTTATATATCAAACAAATCGTAATGACGAGATATACTCCGTCCAATATATGAAAAAAGCTGCAAGGCAGTATTCGAAAGCACATCACTACTCTTTCACTTCGTCCCGTAAAGTGCGCACGCGTAGTGCTCAAAAAACATAAAGCACTATTTCAGTTTCATTTTAGCCGCAATGGATTCACTTTCTTTTTTATTGGCTGTGCATTGATCTGAATGAGATGACAATTGGTAACGTGGCTTTCCCATGCAGCCTTGCAGCTTCTTTCATATATTGAGAAAAAGTATAGAAGCAGATATAAATTACTATTTTCGCCAATTAATAAATATGGTTCGGGGAATGAACCATTTTGAAAAGGATTGAAATCGAAACAATGGCACGTGCTCTAATAATACCCTTATGACACCCTCAAAAATTTTCAGTGCTAAAATATGGCAAGTAATATATCAAACGACTTGAAATGATGAGTACTGAATGAATATTACATAAAATTAATGACAGTTGAATTTGGTTACAAGGAACCTGGTTTAGAGGAACCATATTGGTTCATTGGAATTATCAATGCTAAAATATGGCATGTAATGTACTCTGATGGATAAAAGTTTGGGAAGTCGTTGTTTTCCATGAAATTTCAACAGTAGAAACTTAATTTTTTATATGAGAGTACATGTAATAACAAACATTTATATGCAAGGAACAAAGTAAGGACAAGTTCACTTGCCTATTACTTACAAACAAACTACCTAAACCCCCCTGGTCAAAAGTTTGGGATAAATTTGGATATTCTATTATGATAAAAATTTTTTATTCGATTTCCTTCCATTGCTGATGGTAAAGGAAGCTTCAAAATGTTG
>JAHWFO010041060.1:71374-84057 GCA_023313115.1 Rhysida immarginata
GAAGAAAATGGGTCGCCCTTCTGCTCTAAGTCGCAGGGAAAAATCGTATATAGTATAATTATAGATGGTCCAAATTGGTTTCAAGTAACCTGGTTTAGTGGATCCATTCTTGTTTATTGGAACCATTATGGTTGATTGGATATGTCAATGCGAAGATATTTCATGTAATAAATTACACCATTATAGTTCATTGGAACTTTCCATGCTAAAATATGGCATGTAATATATCAAGCGACTTGGAATGATGTGTCATGATTGAATATAACCGTAAAATTATTGATAGTCCAAATTGGTTTCAAATAACCTGGTTTAGTGGAACTATTATGGTTAACTGGAACTTTCAATGTTAAAATATGGCCTGCAATGTATCAAACGCCTTGGGGTGATGTGTCATGAATGAATATAAGTTAAAATTAATGATAGTCCAAATTGGTTTCAAGGGACCTGGTTTAGTGGAACCAGTATTGTTCATTGGAACTTTTAATGATAAAATATGGTCTGTAATATATCGAACAACTTGAAATGATGTGTCATGAATGAATATAACGTAAAATTAATGAAAATCCAAATTGGTTCAAAGATACGTAGTTAATTGATTATTATGGTCCATTAGAAACTTACGGTATTAATATAGGGCAGTTTAAAATATGGTTCCGGGAATGGTTTAGTTTAACCTTTCGGTACTTGATTATGTCATTCCTTAATGGTTTATTTTTAATTATTTAATATTACATTTAGAGTTAACATTATTAAGATTATTAAATTTAAATAATTATAATTAAAAAAGCTATTAAAACAACACATTAGCATGAAATGTAATATTAAGCATTAAACTCGTGTGATTATTTCCTTTGGTTGATTGTACCTCTATTTTCCCGCCTAGCAATTTTCAATTGGAAGATATATTCAGTTTATATATTAATCAAATCGTAATGACGAGATAGATGCGGTTATTCATTATTATTTTCGTCAGTCGATGAATATGGTACATGGCACGAATCAATCACAAATATTATCTAAATCTGTTCAAAAGCACGGGCACAAATGGTCCCTTTACGATCCCACCTAGCAATTTTCAATGGAGAGATATATTAACCCTTAGCCTCCCACGTGGAATATAGGTCGCATAATCACCCACGTGAGGTCTCTGTGACCCCCGACACATTTTCGAGATTTTCAAGCTAAATATGTGGCATATAGGTATAAATAAGAAATAGGCATGTTTTTGCATTTATTATCTTTAATAAAAGTTTAAAATCGAACCAAACCGACAAATTGTTCTTCATAATGCAACAAAAATGAAACATCAATGCAAAAAAAACAAAATTGTACATTATCGTTCTTTTAAGATCATGAGGAAAATAAAACTTAATAGAACTTTAAAAAGCGAGCTGATTAAAAAATATAAGGCATTAACACTTGTAATTGAATAGGTTTTGACAAAATCTTTGGTTATTTTCATAAAAATTTCAAGTGGTTAAGTTTTACAATTTTTCAAGGCAATGCATGCAAAGCTTTTCATTCGTCGTTCCAAATCTGGATAGATAATTGTTCAGCAAATTGTGTAATAAAATCTCTAGGACCAATATATTCGCAATTATATATGCAATATATTTCGTTAAAATTTATTTTCAATTAAAAAGAAGTGGTTTTCCCAAGAATAAAAAGTAATATAACCTACCACGTGCGGCCTCTGGAACCGCTCACAATTTTGCGAACGTTATATATTTCAACCGAAGTGACTAAAGATCAGGACAAGCACATGATAGTCCAAATTGGTTTCAAGGAACCTGGTTTAGTGGAACCTTCATTGTTCAATGGAACTTTCAATGGTAAAATATGGCATGTAAGATGTCAAACGACTTGGAATGAGATGTCATGAATGAATATAACGTAAAATTAATGATAATCCAAATTGGTTCAAAGATACGTAGTCAATTGATTATTATGGTCCATTAGAAACTTACGGTATTAAACGAATTTTAATTACAAAAACGATTCTAAGATAATTACAATATCAATCAGTAAAATATCAGTTCAAAAGCTTACACATTTGCAGAACAAGCATAACATTTTGTGATTGTTTTGGTATGCTCATCACAAACTGGGCGATGACAATTGGAACAAGATTTTCTTGTTTTTCTACGTTTTTTGGTGGATTTGCAGACATAACAACTTCCAGTTACTATAAGGCGACCTGAGGAATCTCTGCGTTGTTCTTCATCACCTGCAGAAATACAACTTGCAATAGTCCCTCCCAGCATGCATTCTATTCCTGATTTCGTGTTGAAATGCTGACAAGCTCGTGGGTTTCTGGACCGAGTTTCAATCGCTGGCATTGCCAGTTGTTTACCTAAATCTTTCAAAAACGCACGCCGGCTGTTATTTTTCTTGGATTCTAACGGATTGTTTTCCATGTAAATGATATAAGCCGCTAGGCAAGCTAAATCAATCATATTGTAAAACATTGCAACAGGCCACCTTCTAGTCTTCCTCTTGGAAGTGTAGTGCGATACCATTTTATCCATATTGTCAACACCACCTTCACCCCGGTTGTAATACAGAATAATTTCGGGCTTTTTCTTTGGTCCACTTACATCTTTTGTGTAATGCATGGTTGACAACAATATGACTGACTTGTTAGCTTTTGGCACATACGACACCATTGTAACTTTGTCATTGCTAAATCCAAAAAGAGAAGATAGTGGTTCTCTCGATTTGTTGGCGAGCATTTGTGGTGGTATGTAAGGCTTATTTTTTTTCAATGTCCCAACCATTGACAAACCCCATGAAAGTAGGAATCGTGCCAGAGGAAGCGTTGTAAAAAAGTTATCCATCACAACATTCCGACCACTTTTTTTGAATTGGCAGCACAGGTCTTTTACTACTCTTTCGCCCTGATTTTTTTCACGACCTTCAGCTGATTTCCCGGTGTATATTTGCCCAGTGAGTGGATAAGAATTTGCAGCATCACACACCTACCATATTTTTATACCGTATTTTGCCGGTTTTGACTGCATGTACTGGGTAAATCTTGTTCTACCCCTAAATGGAAATGGCTGTTCATCGACAGTAAGGCATTCGGAAGGCACATAATGAGCTCTGAGATTCATATTCATCAAGAGCCATATCTCTGAAATTGCTGCTGCTTTGTCATTTTTCAACCTTTCTTGCCTTGTTGTAACATTATCAAAACGAAGAAACCTAGTTATTTCCCAAAATCTATTCACTGACATAGATGCACAATATAAGGGATTGGCATCACTCTTACACAGTTCTCTGATGTCTTCTGAGCAAGAATGGTGAACCCCTGCTGTAATGAGAATCCCAAGATAACTATCGAATTTATCGTCTTTCAACTCCTTCCAAACTTTGGGAAGGCTGTTAGGATTTTCTGCATTCCACTGAGAATATTCAGATTTGGCTTTCCAGTTTGTGTCCCTGATTATGATATTGCACATAATGTTATCAAAAATGCACTTGAAGGTTTCAAGAACTGAAAGGGATTCAGTTTTTTTTACAGGTCCTGATTTTTGGCGTAAAATGTTTTGCTGTGGTGTTTGAGTACTGTCAGGACTTGTCAGATTCCATGCAGTTCCATCTTTGCCATACAGCATCTGCTGATCGGGAACACTTTCTTCATTCTCGACTTCAGTGGAACTTTCAGAACAGTCATCTACTTCTATTTGGGCATTATGATCAGCATTGACGTCTTCTATATCAGATTCTTCATCTTGAAGAGCTTGATTGTGTTTTGGTGGAACGCTGAGATCATCAGGAATGTTGGAGCAATACAACTCATTATCACTTTCTGAATCATCAATGAAATTATCCAGATATGATTGTTGTTGCTCAAAACTCATTCTACAACAAGATGAATTAGGCATTATAGTAAGTGCATATTAGTCAAAACTCATTGAATTCAAAAGTGTAGGCATATTAGTAAGTGCATCATCTTACCGACTGAATTCTTCCAATGAGAATACTTGATCGCGTTTTGCCATTTTTATGTTGGTCTTGTGCGAGTAGAAAACTAGCAAGTTCAAGCATAGAAAGCGTCCAGTGAATACCAGAAAATAAAACTAACACAAAAATTAAAACTGAAAGTTTTCAGAAAAACAAAACTAAAAGTTTTCAGAAAAACTAAACTGAAAGTTTTCAGAAAAACAAAACTGAAAGTTTTCAGAAAAAATAAAACTGAAAGTTTTTACTAAAATATAAAAATTATGATTTTTGCTATTGAGTTCATAGCGATATCAATAACAACACATGCAGGTAAGTTATATAAAATAATGTATGTTCATAATTCCCATGTAAATCAGTGATGAAGGACATGGGTACCCGGGTACCTCGTCATTGATTTACTTAAAATTTCTCATCCATGGAGAAGAAGGTTAAAGTGTGATTTATCATTTTTATATCGTTTTTTATATCGTTTTCTTGAGTAATAGTTGTAGGGGTACCCGGGTGCCCTTATCATGGATGTAAAGTGTAAAAGACTTTCAAAAAAACTCCTCCGAGGCTATGAAAGATTTTCAAAATCTGTTTTCATCAGTCGATGAATATGGTTCATGGCACGAACCAGTTACAAATATTATCTAAATCGGTTTATTGGCATGTGCACAATTGGCACCTCTATTTTCCCGCCTAGTAATTTTCAATGGAAAGATATATTGAGTAATATATCAAACAAATCGTAATGACGAGATAGATGCAGTTATTCATTATTATTTTCGTCAGTCGATGAACATAGTACATGGCACGAAGCAATCGTAAATATTATCTAAATCTGTTCAATATCACGTGCAGAAATGGTAAGTTTACGACCCCACCTAGCAATTTTTAATGGAGAGATATATTATGTTATATATCAAACAAATCGTAATGACGAGATATACTCCGTCTCAATATATGAAAAAAGCTGCAAGGCAGTATTCGAAAGCACATCACTACTTTTTCACTTCGCCCCGTAAAGTACTTTGTAACTGCGCACGCGTAGTGCTCAAAAAACATAAAGCACTATTTCAGTTTCATTTTAGCCGCAATGGATTCACTTTCTTTTTTATTGGCTGTGCATTGATCTGAATGAGATGACAATTGGTAACGTGGATTTCCCATGCAGCCTTGCAACTTTTTTCATATAGTGAGAAAAAGTATAGAAGCAGATATAAATTACTATTTTCGCCAATTAATAAATATGGTTCTGGGAATGAACCATTTTGAAAAGGATTGAAATCGAAACAATGACACGTGCTCTAATAATACCCTTATGACACCCTCAAAAATTTACAGTGCTAAAATATGGCATGTAATATATCAAACGACTTGAAATGATGAGTACTGAATGAATATTACATAAAATTAATGACAGTTGAATTTGGTTACAAGGAACCTGGTTTAGTGGAACCATTATGGTTCATTGGAACTTTCAATGCTAAAATATCGCATGTAATATATCGATCAACTTGAAATGATGTGTCATGAATGAATATAAGGAAAATTAAAGACAGTCCTAATTGGTTGAGAGGAACCTGGTTTAATGGAACTTTCAATGCTAAAACGACCTGGAATGAATTGTCATGAATGAAATAATGGTTCATTGGAACTATCAACGCTAAAATATGGCATGTAATGTACACTGGTGGACAAAAGTTTGGGAAGTCGTTGTTTTCCATGAAATTTCAACAGTAGAAACTTAACTTTTTATATGAGAGTACATGTAATAACAAACCTTTATATGCAAGAAACTAAGTAAGGACAAGTTCACTTGCCTATTACTTACAAGCAAACTACCTAAACTCCCCTGGTCAAAAGTTTGGGATAAGCGATAAATTTGGATATTCTATTATGATAAAAATTTTTTATTCGATTTCCTTCCATTGCTGATGGTAAAGGAAGCTTCAAAATGTTGACTGAGGCAGAAAGAGAAAAAAATAAGACATTGTACGAAGAGCACAAGAACTTTAAAGTCGTGGCTAAACTGTGTCATGTTGGCTACAATACGGTTGTCAGGATTGTCAAAAATTTGAACAGAAAAACGGGGAAGAAAATGGGTCGCCCTTCTGCTCTAAGTCGCAGGGAAAAATCGCGCATTAAACGCTACTGCAGAGCAGAAATTGCATCAGGCCACCTGGTCAATAGTTCTCGGATCAAACTCGGGCTCCAACTAGATGCTTCTAGGAGAACTATACGACGAGAACTTCAACGTCAGAACTTTTCCTACGAAGTAATTGCGAAGAAAATTCCGTTAACAAAAGTACAACAACAAGCCGGGTTGCAATTTGCGGAGAAGCATATTCGGGAGAGCACCAACTTTGAAACCGTCATTTTTTTCCAATGAAAAAACGTTTCAGTTTTGATGGGCCAGACAACTGTTTGACTGGTCGGCTCGGAGTCCACACTTGAACATAATTGAAAACATTTGGCACCAGCCGTGTTATTGTCGGGATGCTTTGATCAAAGCTATCCAGAATGCAGCGAAGAAAATTAATGCAAATGTAATCCTTAGTTTATTTAAATCAGTTCCAGGTCGGCTGTTAGACGTAGTTAAGTTAAATGGAGCACAGATTGCTTGTTAATTCACTATATATTTTCTGGTTTTGCTTTATTTTGTGATGATACCCCAAATTTTTGACCAGGGTAATGCATGTAATATGCTTGTAGTTATAAGCAAATATACTTTCTTTATTTTGTCACTTGCATGTTATTGTTTGTTATTACATATAAACTCATATAAAAAGTTAAGTTTCTACTGTTTGAAATTTCATGGATAACAACGACTTCCCAAACTTTTGTCCACTAGTGTATCAAACGATTTGGAATGTCTGTCACGAATGATTATATCGTATAATTATAGATGGCCCAAATTGATTTTAAGTAACCTGGTTTAGTGGATCCATTCTGGTTTATTGGAACCATTATGGTTGATTGGATATGTCAATGCGAAGATATTTCATGTAATAAATTACACTACTTGGAATGAGGTGTCATGAATGAATATCACGTAAATTAATGAAGGTCCAAATTGTTTCCAAGGAACCTGGTTTATTGGTTTATTGGTTCCTAAATTTGTTTCAAGGAACCTGGTTTAGTGGAACCTTCATTGTTCAATGGAACTTTCAATGGTAGAATATGGTATGTAATATATCAAACGAATGAGGTGTCATAAATGAATATGACATAAAATTAATGATAGTCCAAATTGGTTTCAAGGAACTTGGTTTAGAAGAACCATTCAAGTTAATTGGAACTTTCAATGCTAAAATATGACATGTAATATATCAAACGACTTGGAATGATTTGTCATTAATGAATATTACGTACAATTAATGATAGTCGAAATTGGTTCAAAGGTACGTGGTGTAATGTTATCTTTATGATCCATTAGAAATTTACAATGTTAACATAGAGCTGTTTAAAAATATAGTTCTGCGAATGGTTTAGTTTAACTTTATCATACTTGGTTATGTCATCTCCTAATGGTTTATTTTGTAATGAAATCTTGTATTTTTTTTAAATTCAGTAATTTGTAATATATTTTATAAAGAAAGCAAATGTTTATTTTAACATGACTTTTATTCACTTACTTTTTAAAAGGGGTTTAAAAGCAGATACCACAAACAATTAGACAGTGAAGAAGATGTTGAACATAATTTTTTTATATAAAAAAATAAAATCAATTGCATTAAATATGGTTATACATTTTATATCCATTGGAAAATTAGAATCCGATAAACTTGTATCCCAAGTAAAATGTTCTTACAGTCGATGCATTCATTCTTTTCACGAATATTTTTGACTTAAAAGCCTGCAACGTAATGAACCGGATTTGTTTTAAATAAATTTGGAATTACAATGTCTAGAATTATTGGATCTGAGTCAGAAGAAGACTTTGCAACTGCTTCGATTTCCTTGGACGTTTCTTGCAACATTTCAAGTTGGCAATATTTCAAGTTGGCAACATTTCATCATTATCCTTTTCGCAGTTTCCCCAAGAATTCTACTTCCTCCATGTTTTCCAACTGACCAGATAAAATAACGTTTGTGGCCATAAGTTATTTTGTAGCAATGACGTTTTATTTCTTGACAATTGTTTTACCCTTAGCAACGCACGCGATGATAAATTAATATACGCTGAGGCCGCGCTGAAATGCATTGTTATAACGGCACAAACAATCAAAAAACGTATAAGGATAAGAAGTTCAGGCTGTGTTTATATCACGTGATAAAAGCTGCCCGATCATCGAACGGGGGCTTCTGTGCGACACACATTTCCCTCCAGACTTGGGTGGCGCCACTTACGTCCACTTTTCTTATCCTTTGGCATAACCACCGAGAGATACCACCACAGCCCACTAGATAAAGGCCTGAGTGCTGTTTTCAAAATGGCGGCGCTCGCATGCGGACTCTCTGCGTGAAATAAGATGGAATAGAAGAATTATTTCAATATTTATTTATTTATTTATTTATTTATTTATTTATTGTATTCCAGGGTTTTTGTGTCTCGTCCTTCTCTTAATATATATTCGTTCAAGAATTATTTCACAAATTTGCTTTAATCTTCTAACGAAATCTAAGTTTTTGAACTTGTTATTTAAATGGCTTTATGTTTCAATCAAAACAATGGCAACATACGTGCAAATAAATATAGTTTCTTTCTTTTCAAAGTACAGCCATCTATGGAGGAAGAGAAAAAGCATCTTTTCTATAAAAAATTTTGAAACCATATATGATGGTTTTAGAAATCTGCAAAAATTAGTTCCTGTAATAGATTAATTATTTTGGTTAGATTTTGTTAGAAAATTAAAGCAGATTTATGAAATAATTCTTTTATTTTAGCTAATTTCACACAGACAGTCCGCCTGCCAGCGCCGCCATTTTGAAAACAACACTCAGGTCTTTATCTAGTGGGCTGTGGATACCACCGAGAGATGGCATATCACCTTGCGATGACACGTAATGCATTGTTACATCATCATATTTAGGGCATTGTTATTCGTATTTCTACCAATAATAAGCCATAAATTTACCCTTATTATGATGATGTAACAATGCATTACTTTTCATCGCAGAGGCTTTCTCTCTCGGTGGTTATGAGTGATGACGGTCAGCGCGTGCGCTATTGTTGTGCCTCAGCAAATTGATTTGTTTTGCCATTTGCAAAATCAAATTCCATTGGGGGAGAAAGAGTTGGAAATTGACCTCTTATTCCCAGCTTGGCCAAATCAAGGTATATTTTGATGCTTTATAAAATTTTATATTCATCAGAATTAAATTGTTCGTTCCATTCGTTTGAGCCTAAGAAATTTCCAGTTCTACACCGGGTTAGAGTACATGGAATCGTTATCGGGTTCCATTTTCTAGGCTTAAGTAAATACTGTAGAGGAATTAGATTAGAATCTTATATATTCAGTGTTGAGTATTACGCAAATCGGTAGGTGAATTCATCGACAGCTAAAATTCCTATGTTGGTTTTAAAAATCTAACATATTAGAATAAAAATGAAAGCAAAAATATTTAGTAATACAAGTGTAATTGTTTGATACTATAGGGAACGACATCCAATGTCATTTCTAGCTTGCGCATCTGGTTAAAATGAGGAATAAACAATAGTTTTTTTAAAGTATTTATATAAAAAAACACTTAAAATGATTTGATATACAATACAAATGAAATCTTATGTAAGAGAATGAGTGAATGAAATCTTATGTAATCTTATTTAAATTAAGTGAATCTATTTTTTTTAAATTTTATAAATGTCATAAATAAACTATAAAAATAATAAAACAAAATTCAGCACTGCAAGTGCATCCAATTTCCTCAGTTCAAATTTCCTCATTTCTTGATCAACCAGTTTCATCGGGACTTACATTTATGACGTCTATTTTATTATTTTGATTATTTACTTATGCCATTTATAAAATTAAAAAAAGGAGATTATCCTATTTAATTAAAATAAAATCTTAATTTATTCTCTTTAAATTAATAATTTTTAATAAGCCGAACTGCCTCTCGAGGTGAAATAGATTCAATAAGGTAACTTCAACCATGACCTTTTGGAAATCGACTGAGGACCAACCAACAAAGGTCGGCCTCGGTGGCTCAGGGTTTGCGTGATCGCCTCTGATGCTTGAGAACACGGGTTCGACCCTGGCCGAGGACGACGAGGATTTTTTTCCGGGGGAAAATCCTGAGATCACGCACTTCCTTCGGAAGGGAAGTAAAGCCGTTGATCCCGTGTAGTCGTTTGCCGGCTGCACATTAAAGAACCCTTGCGAGGCAAAATTTGCGGCCCCTATAGCGCCGTCCTAAAATGACCATGGCAGTTGAAAAGGACGTTAATACCAAACAAACCACATCAAACCAACCAACAAAGCTATCTGCTTTCATCACATGTTGTCTTGTGATTGTTCTCACACGGGAAATTTCAAATTTTATAGCTATTTTTAAAGACCTTTTGTCTTTTAGTTTATTTAATCGATTCATATTTTAGTTTATTTTTTCAAAATATAAGGCAGTTCTAATTAGCAACGCAGGTTATTTATTATCGCTAACGCGTTTCGTAACATGAGGTGTATTCAATAAGTTTCAGCTGCAGGCTTGTACAGACAATTGGAGTTCACGATCTTAACAAATTTTATGGAGGACACGTATATATACAGGGTGGGCCAAAAAAAACCTGCCACTAAAAATTTGTAAGTCCAATGGAAACTGTCCACAAAGGAGTGAGCGATTCTAGAATGAAGAATGCTCACCCCTTTGTGGACCGTTTTCATTGGACATAAAATTTTCAGTGGCGAGTTTTGTTTTTGGCCCACCCTGTATATGTATATGGTAAAGATATTGTATATGCGTGCATATGCCGCAAGACAGTGTAGATGCTACGCTTTGTGGTGTCATGAGAAGTTATGAAAGAGAGCACGCAGTCCAACAACGCTGCAGAGATTGTTGTGAATGTCGGAACTGTTCAGTTATCACGGAAACCTTACAGTACCCCAAAGAATGTTCGAAATGAGTTCCCCGTCATTTGGAACCAGCACAAGAAACCGCATGGACATGTCATTGGACTTTTTGGAGCACTATTATGATGAGGATTTCTTGTCAACGGGGAGCTAGTGCCACCGTTATGAATCTGAAAACTAGCGCCAAAGTCTGCAATGGAAATGCCCAGTGTCACCGCCACCCAATAAATCAAAGTCAATCCACAGTTTGGACGCAGAGTTCATACAGACGGGAAAGTGCAAGAGGTGATCCGGAATTGATTCGAACAACAACCCAAGCCCTTCTATGAGAACATTTCGTGTCTGATATCACAGTGGGATAATTGCTTGAACCAAGAGGTTCAATAGTTTTGATAATAAATTCATTTTTTTCGCTGTCCATTGTGTTCGGCTTGTTATTTACTGAATAAACCTCATAACTACAGAGGTTGCGTCAAATGTAGTGGCCGACTCGGGAGGGGGGGGGGTTATAGTTTGACGAATTCTGGGCGAAAACCATCTACCACAAGGGTATAGCGCTGTTTATTAAGAGAAAAGAGTGGGAAGAAACGTCAGAACGAATTTGAATGTCATAAACATTGGGCCACCTGCGTCAGCTAGTGTAAAAATATGGCAGAAAAATAGGTGACACGCGTGCTCCTTCGTCACTATTAGAAAAAGGGGACCAGTGCGTGAGCAGCAGCCGCCGAAATTTGTAGGGTGGAAGGTCAGGGTGTGACCAATGAACGGATAGCACGACTGTGGTTCTCCCGCTTTTCAACTGGAGACATGGGCCTGGAAGATGCGCCAAGGAGCGAAAGACCCAAAGAAGTGGATGACGCAGCCCTACGGCAACAAGTGGAAGCCAACCCAGAGCAGCACCCCCTCGTGGCCAGAGGGGGACATTGTGACATTACAATCGAGTGTGGTTCGACATCTGCACGCCATGGGAAAGGTCAACAGGAGCTGCCGAGTTATGCCCCTTGAGCTGACGCCCGCGCAAGCACAACGGGTGAAGGTGTGTCGTCAACTGCTGGAAAACCCCCGGGATGACCGCTTCTACCGGCGTATCGTGACCTGTGGTGAGAAGTGGATTGCGTTCCGTAATCCTGACATGCGTCGGCAGTGGTTGGATGTTGGACAACAGGCAGAACCTGTCTGCAGACGCGACAGGTTCGAGAAGGTCATGCTGTGCGTCTGGTGGTCATGCAAAGGCCTGGTGCACTTTGAGCTGGTCCCTGATGGTCCTGTTGTCACCGCTGACCTGCATGCTGAACATCTCGAGCGAATGTACGCCGCCCTGGCCGACCAGCAGCCTGCCCTGGTCAAACGAAAGAGAGCCCTCCTGCAGCAGGACAATGCGCGAAGAACTTCGCTTAAGTTGCAGGATATGGAGGGCATCGAGATCATGCCACATCCAGCATACAGCCCCGACCTGGAAACTTCCGACTACCATCTGTTCTGGTCCATGGCGCACTTCCACCGTGGACGCTGCTTCGCCAATGTCAGTGAGGTTGAAGATGCCGTGCGTGACGTTTTCGCCCAAAAACCGGAGGAGTTGTTTCGCGAGGACATCCGCCAACTGGCTGATCGTTGGATGAAGACCATCGAGTATGCTGGACTCTACTTTAAAGATTAGCAATGAGTGGTTCCTGTTTGGTGCCCATTTAAAAGTTGGCGCAGTGATCGGCCACTACTTTTGAC
>JAHWFO010041062.1:0-10222 GCA_023313115.1 Rhysida immarginata
CATTAATGTTAAACCAAGCTTTATGGAGTTATTGTTTTGTCGAAACATCTGGCCGAATGCAACGATTTTTAGTCGACGACGCACGTCTCATATAATCTGTAGATTTAATGAGCCACTCTAAACAAGAACGAAGCCTTATCCGTTCATCAGATAGGCATTTAATCCGAAAGGCCACAGTCCTCGTAGATATGAAACATAGGTAAGCCGGTATGATTTCAGTTCCTCAAAAATTATTAACGCAAAGTTGGCGCTTAAAAATAACTGAATTCTGACGCTTACCAAGCATTCAATACGGTGGCTAACGGTCCAACGAGAAATCTTGTTTCCTTCACCATCGTCCTGCTTTAAAGCTCACTCTGCCACGTTGACATCCCGACGGCTTCGTTTTAGCGAAGTTCTCCTCTCCTTCGTCGCTCGTCCCAGATGCCAACTCGCTCAGTCGCATGAACTTCGTGGAGTTTTATTTATTGCTGGAAAAATAACCCATTTAATCTAACAATCCAACAACGGGGAGACCGTAAACATCCCACCTCTTTCCATCCCACTAGTAAGCCATCACTGAAGGCAGCTCTTCTTTTGCCACATGTACTAGTGCTGGCAACCGGTCATATACCCTTGAATTATTCTGATTTTATACGGACTCATACACAAAATTATGGTTATAATTTAAATTTACTGAAGCAAAGCTATCAGCACAGGCTTAATGTCGCTTTATCCAAGACTCCGAGTCATTCTTAAAGATTTTCAGTAAATTTTTATAAACATCTGTTACTCACAGAAAATAACAAAAGCTCCAACTATCAAGGAATTAGAAAAGGAAAAAAATAAAATAATTTCAATTTCAATGAATGAATTCTTCGCTGATTCCTCCCTGCCTGCTGCACACCACCGTTTCTTTCAATCAGTTCTCTCCCATTCGTAAATGATGCATCCATGCGTCAAACAGTTTTTCCTCACGTGGAAATAAATGACAGGTTTTGAGGAACATAGCAACTTTTAACTATTTTAATTTTCATTAATCCACGTGAATGGTAGCAGTGTACTTTCATTAATTTTCATAAGGTTACGTGTCAATTCGTCGAGCGTCAATTCGTTGGAGTCAGTTCGTCGAACGTCGTTTCGTCGAGTGTGTCAGCTGTTTGGGCTTTTAGTTCGTCAGTGTACGGGCAAAGTCAATAAATGGACCTTGGTTTATAGGTCCATCTTGAAAAATAACGTCATTTTCTAGACTAATGGGAAGCGCGTGAATTCTTTTAATTTGCTGAATGGGTGCCCTTTTTCGGGAGTTAGCACCCTGTCCCTATTCATTCCGAGGATCACCTACATTTATAGTATACAAGGAGTGTGTAACATTGTATTTTTAATCGTTTTATTTAATGTAGTTATTCTGGTTTGCGCAAAAATTTTAAGTTTATAAAATAAGAATTATGCCAGGAAGGAACGAAACCACTTGACCACAAAACGAAATTTGGGTATATAATTTTCGTTTTGTGGACAAATGGTTTCGTTCTTTCCATCTCTATTCCAGTATCCACAGATTTTGAAGTGTAGTTTATTATATTTTTATATTTTAGCGAAAATTTAGGCCCCTTTTATGAAATAAAATAAAACCACCGCAAAATCTCAAAAGTGTTGTGTTAATATTGTATGTCCAGATGAAAGGAATGTTTTCAACCAATTCCGATAGGGTTCCAGAAGAATGGCTCGTCGAATTTTAAGGCATTTTGAATAAATTTAGAATGTAAAGCCATGTAAAGGCATGTAAAGCCATCACCCTAAGAACCCTCAAAGATTCATCAATTGAAATTCGTCAAAAATAAAAATGGCCATTTTTTTGTGGAAGTAAAATTTACCTAATTAAAGTTGTTCTCCTAATGAATTAGAAATAAATATTGCTATGGCTAACAAGTCAGGCAACCTAATGCCCAGGACCGATCGGATTTTATCGATTTCGAGGATAAAAGAGCATTTGTTTTCTAAAGAATCCTATCGTTGTTAGGGTTAGAAGAGGTTGATAAAGAAACCGCTGCTTGTTACGGCAAGGCATAATAATAAAAGAAATGTGAAGTTCAAAATGAATACATCTATCTGAAAAGTTAAATGGAGAGAGTAGTAATTCTATATATATTTGAACATGTGAGAGCCCTATAATTTGTAAGCTTTCCTGTATAATAAAATGAGCGTCGACTGTTAAAGCGTTTTGTGCAGGAGTCCAATATTTCATCATAATCTATTTCTACACCGTTTCAACATAAGCGAGGTATTAGCTACAATCTATTTATAACAATATTCCTAACAGAAATTAACTATTGATAATGTAAGGCATAAGTAATAAAATGCAATATGTTAGCGTTGAAAGTATCTAATGGTATCAAAATGTTATAATAAAATATTACCATTAAACCAACTTCGATATCATTAATTTCTCGTTATATTCATTCATGGCACATCATTCCAAATTGTTTGATATATTATATGCCATAGCCTAGCATTGAAGTTTCAATAGACCATCATGGTTCCACTAAACCATGTACCTTTGAACCAATTTGGACTATCATTAATTTTACGTTATATAATTCATTACACGTCAATCGACCTGTTTGATATATTACATGTCATGGCCTAGCATTGAAAGTTCCAATAGACCATCATGGTCCATTAAACCACGTACTTTTGAACCAACTTCGAGTGTCATTAATTTTACGTTATTATCAACTAGCAGAGGTACCCGGCGTTGCCCTGGATAATTACACTTGTAGGTACAGAGAACAATCTCAAAGAAATAAATTATAACTCCAAATTGGTTAAATGATAAGTCAAGCAATACTACACAGAGCAAAGCGAAATCCATTCTGAGAAAAGTACTAAAACCAAGAATTCTAGGTGATATACCAGGATTTTATCTAAACTCTTCTTGACTTAACTCACCACTGCGGAGCATCACCAGATACTTTACACTCAATTTTTTCCTGCCCTTGACGTATAAGCTCTTATACCTGCTTGCTCTATTTACTCCCGTTGTTCAGAGGTTTCAAATGACCATATAGCTTTTTCTGTTTTAGTTGCAGAAATTCTCTGGCCAATATTCGTTCTTTCTTTTTCCTTTCCAGACACATACATTTTTACCAGTCGTCTGGACGTTTGATAGTGAGTTCAAGGGATACACGCGTTACGCTGCCTTATTAATGTTCTGTCACTGCATCATCATTTTATGCTCATTATTAATAATTCTTGAAAACGAACGTTCAATCATCGCATTATGAGCATCTCAGTTTCCAAAATATACACATTCCCACAGAATATAATCAAAATGTATTTTTATGAAATGTTTGGATCTAATGTGACAATGTGAAAATAAGCTAGGTGATAACCCCGGAGTGGCTCGGATTTTTTTTTTTGAATAAATCTTTACAATATCTTAAAAATAAACACATAAAACGCTTAGAATTAATACGGTAAAAATTCTTACTGAAAATTCGAATAAAAATCTTTTAAAAGCTCACAATGGATGGACCTCTCCAAGGATGCCGCTCCTAGTCTAAATTTCTTACTCACGTACTTTAGATGCACACCTGATATTGTTGCAATTCCCACTCTTTGCTCGATGCCTTTAAGCAAAATTGGCACTTCTTCACTTTGTGTAGTCTAGCGGTTGCCGGTTTTACTATTTACATGGTTACCATTTGCTCTTCTGTCGTCTTTCCATTCTTTCTCAATTGTCTGCTAACTCTCCATTATCTCCAGTAACTGATCATTTTTAAATATTTTCAAGAAATTGTTAAGTACTAAGAACTCTGATTTCTAAGAAAAGCCTGAATAACAGGAATTCTATGCATTATTACAATTTGAAACTTATCTCGTATATTGCACAAACTTTGCCTTGCATTGTTGGTCAAGAGATATTTCTCATTAATGTCTTGTCATAACCATGAATATCGATTTTTTTTATCAATAATTATTATTTTTTCGAAATCTGAGATAGACAGTGACGCTTCTCATGCTTTGAAGTTCAAGTATGCAGAAGTTCATCAAGATCGGAATAAAATTGTAGATTTATATAAAAAACAAACAAACCCACAAACATCCTTCTTTATATATATAGAAAGACTATGACATTACTGTTTGATATAGTATATGGTACAGTATATCTGAACATTGAAAGTTTTTAATGGACCATAATGGTAACACTAAATCACGTTTCATTGAACCAGTTTTAACTGAATAATAATAATTATTAACTGGAGATACGTCTCCAAGCATAGGTAATGATTTTTCAATTGAAAAATCAGTTTTAACTGAATTTGACCGTGAAGGTAGACCATCACGTGTATTCACTTAATTCATAAGTCTTTTCTCTCCCTTAGTTATGGAATGCCAAAGAGTACGGCATTGATCAGTGCACAGTGGATTTATATATGGAATTGTATAGTGGAAAACGTGGTCCCCTCTGTTATTTGTTACCTTTTGAACCGGAAGTAGTTCACCGATTTTTTCCACCAATGAACTCAGTCTTTCGTTTTACCTAAGATGTCGAATGGCGAAAACGGCAGTCGAAAATTCAGAAGCGCTCGACCGCTAGAGCACCAACAGACAGACGGAACATACGGCTGGGCGGACGCACATTGTGAAAACATAAAGTACCTATCGGTCCTAATAATAAATACTAGGTAAGGATGATGTTTTAAAA
This sequence comes from Rhysida immarginata, assembly GCA_023313115.1. NCBI lineage: Eukaryota > Metazoa > Arthropoda > Chilopoda > Scolopendromorpha > Scolopendridae > Rhysida > Rhysida immarginata. Next base: position 4,688 of record JAHWFO010041062.1, read on the forward strand.
AAAAACAGTTTGGATTCAATTAATTAAAGCGTCCGCCTGCGTCATTATCATTCATAATCATTAAAACTTTAAGGCAATTTTTATAAAGCATTTTTGTTTATACTTTCTGTGTTAACTGTTATTTTATTTTTTGTCCTCTTTCCGCTTCATGCTGAATAATAGTCACTTTCAGCCTTTTAATTTGTGTCATTTAGGTCAATTAATTTAAAACTCAAGCAGCGTTTAAATAAATACACAGCTTAATTCAATAATTGGAATGACTATTTCGAATGCGTGTCCCGAAACTTGAACCTGACTTATTTATGTGACATCAATTAACTTTCTTGTCCATTTCATTTTCCAGGAACCCATCCAAATTCAATAAAATCTCCAAGGAAATGGTTTGTATTTCGAAGCTGGATAAGAAAAAGCCTTGAGGCTATTGGATCGTGTATAAATCTATACGCCATCTCTTTCAAAACAAACGTCATTTATACGATGTCATTAATGACGTCATTCTTTCGTAGGGTGACTAAGTGTCTCTTTCATAAAACCTCATTTTCACCTGTACTTTAGCATAAAGCTGCAACAACTCATAAAGGTCTTTCGTATAGGAGTTTTTACTGGAATAACGTTTCGTTTATGGAGGTTAGTGTCGGTTTTGTATAATATTTATTATCAATTAATTTCATTTTTGAAAGTGTGTTTTGATAAGGCGAATAAACATTCAGGCTTGGTAATACGAGCAAAGAGAGAGTTTATTGATCTTTGTAAGCTGACTCGTGCCTGGCCTTCGCGAAATTAATCAATGTTAAATGAATAAGTTAAAGGTAAAAGAGAAAGTCCAAATGAAAAGCAGATCATTTAGAAGAAGAATAAACAAAATTCTCAAATATTAATTCTTAATCATATCTTTTGCCATAATAAGTTGGTAACTTGAAATAATTCTTATAAAGTGAGGAATATTTGTTGTAAGGAATTTTTTTTGGATTTGCAATCTTGTTTACAGGATATGTAAATAATTTATTACTGGCGAGCCAAAAAAAAATCGATAGTCCCCAATTCTCACCTTATTTGTTACTGTGATATGACCTAATTAATTAAGGTAAAACAATTTTTAAGCACACGGATGGTCTATGAAAAAGTACTCTGAAAGAATACATATAAATATTATGTCTATGATTAACATAGGGTTGGCAGCGTTGACCTTAATATGTGATTATTGATTTATTGACCTAATGTTTGTTCTTTATAAATTTATTCGCGGTATGTGGACTGAAGACGCTTTGAATAATCGGTCATTTGCGAACTGTTAAGCTCTAATCCACCCGACCATTATGCAAAGTTGAAGGAAAACAGAAGATAAATGAAGCCCTTCAAAATAATTAATAATTACAATCTCGATGCAAATCACTTAAAATGATTTCTGAATACACTCATTATCAGATAATATAGATGGAAAAAAACATGGCAAAAGTAAACATTCACGCACCTGATTCTTTACTGTGCTTTAAAAACTAGAATAAAACATTACAGAAATCAACATTTTTAGCACAATTAAATCTAACTGATTTTAGTCACTCTGTCATAGCATAATATGGAATTTCGGTTACTTTATGCTTGGTTCGGGATATTCGAGTTAAACAAGCGGTTCCATAGATTTTGTGTGATAAAATGATCGTCCTGTAGATGCTATTATTTCCAATTATCCATTCGTAATTCAAATATCTTGATTCGTACCCAAGAATAAGATTATAATTTTCTCATCGGAATAAACAAGTTATGTTTTGTTTTGAATAAATTTTTACTTCTATGTAATGAAATGGAATGTTGTTGCTTTTCGTTACGTATGCAATACTGAGAGATGGAAATCGTGAATCTCATATTTAATAGGGCATGTAAGGTGATTAAAATTAAAGTATCCATATTCAGAGTCATTCAGATGTATAGGTATGATCGGTGGGTCGAATTGCTTCAAAATTAACCTATTCAGGGTTGGGAAAGAGATGTTGGTAATAATGACAACATGTCGTTCCCCAATATGTACAGGAAAATGTTCACAGAATATACAAAATGTAAAGGCCTGGTGGGACATCATTGACGTACAATTTTATCTCCACTAAATTTGACAATCTACGCTAGCTAGATGGTGCGGATTTTTTTTTTTTGTCTCATCGTCATCACCCTCTGCTTTATCTTCAGTTTCGCCATCCTCATTTTCATTTTGAAGATTTTCATTTTCAGATTTCACAGTCCTCGCATCCCAAGGGCTTCGTTGTTAACTTGGATTGAAAGCTTCTAAATGAAGACTGGATTTTTGCTCACACCACTATAGTCAGCTGACTATTGAGTGTTTATTCCTGTCTTTTTCTTCGACTGCGGTTAGTAGAAAATAACGTTTCAGCCAGCGAAAGACTTCATTTGCTGCCAAAACGCTTGATTTTTAAAATACAATGACACATTGTTTATGGTTAAACGATTTGAACAAATTGGGGTATGCCATTCTAATGAGTTACACGGTACTGCAGGTACAGTCAAAAATGTCAAAAAGAACCTATTCTCTGTCTCACCTTGTTCATTACTTATATTATTTTACTCTCGTTCTATTGCACTGTATATACAGGGTGATTCAGAATTCATTGTACAAACTTTTAGGGGAAATATTATGGGCGATTCTAAGCAAAAAGGTTCATATGAACATGGGTCCAAATTTGAACGCTGAGATATGAACAGAAATAACAAGATTATGTAAAAAGGGTTTTATCAAACCAAGCTTTTATAATGCTTTATTTAGTGGCAACAATAAAGCTTAATTTTGCAACAATAAACAATAGATACATTTACCTCTCGCCATAACGAAATGTCCAATTGTTACAACAATCAATTCGTAGTAATGAGTTAGTACCATTAGAACACGAACCAATGAACCGATTTGAAAATTTTTTTCTTTATCATAAATTGTCATCAATTCTGCATAAGTGTGTCAAATTGCAGCTCCCTAGCCTGTCGGAAAGTTCGTTTAATATTGATTACAAGATTTGACCTAAACAAACTAACACAGCAAAGTTATAAAAAGCTTTTAAAACTGCCGCCACCAAGACCAACAAGTTATTAACTCAGGTTCTGTAACATCTAGGATGATGAAATTGGGCGGAATAATAGGGTACATAAAATTGTGTATACCGTTAACATTTGATCAAATTTCAATGAGTAGTTTCCGAATTAAGCAGTCAACTTCGTAACACGTGCTGGTTAGTATTCACATGTGAGCACGTGTTATAACTTTGAACGCGTAACTCGGAAACTTCTCATAGGAATTCGATCAAATTTTTTTGGTGTACAATGTAATGTAACCTATTATTCCGACAAATTTCATCATCCTTTGAAGTTACAGAACCTGAATTATTTAACTTGTTGTTGAACTTGATGGCGGCATTTTTATTTCTGTTCATATCTCAGTTACCGTCCAAATTCGGACCCACGTTCATATGAACGTTTTTGCTTAAAATCGCCCATACTACGCCCCCTGAAAATTTGCACAATGAATTTTGAATCACGCTGTATATGTATTTATTAGCTGAAATACCCGGCTTCGCTCGTGTGGTCTGATGCCAGGTTAGATTGAGGGGCATTGTATGATTCGTGGAATGTTGTCCAATTTAATTTAGAAGTCAAACATACACACATACAAACACACACACATACACACACCGATTGCCTTTTATTTATATTGATTTATTTATTTATCTTTTTAGCACATATTCTATATATAGAAATGTGCTTATGTGATCGGTTTGTCCAGCTGTCCGTCCGTCCGTCTGTAGACAATCCCACAATTCATTGCGTTGCATGTATTGAATTGCATGTATTGCAATCTCACAATTCATTCAATCATGTCTTGAATTGCTGGAAGAAACGAATTATCCTCGAATTTGGTAAAACGCGTGTTGAGAACATGGGTTCGGTTCTGCGCGTGCTCTAAACGTTAATGAGATGGTGTGCGTGCAGGATGCACGTGTTTGACGATTATTAAAAGGGCAGTTCGCTCCCTAAATCAAGAGAATTTTTTTATTCCTAGGGAGCTTAGCATTTATTACGATAACTTGAAAACGAATTAACTTTTTCACAGTCTGTTTTCACCAATCCATTAAAATGGGACAGAGTACGCAGAAGTACGAACGTGAGATAGCAGGAATAAGTACGTGCTCTAATAGCACGTGCTTTAATGGTACCATTATGATACCCTCTTAAACATTTCCTATAACAAGATATGGCATGTAATATATCAAACAAATTGTCACAACATATCATGAAAGAATATAAAAGAGTAACTAGTGATAGCAATTATCGATCTAATGGCACGTGTACATGCAAGGATGTCTCATGAATGAATATAACGGTATATAGTGATGTCTGAATTGTTTAGTAGTACGTGTTTTAATGGTACCAAGTGGTACCATTGGAACTTTCAATGCTAAGATATGGCATGTAATATATCAAACGACTCGTAACAAGGTGCCATGAGTGAATATCACGAAAAAATAATGATAATGGTTATTGGTTTACTAGCACGTGCCCTAATGTTGCCCTATGAAACCATATGGTACATTGGAAATTTCAATGCTAAGATATGGCATGTAATAGATCAAACGACTCGTAATAACGTGCCATGAGTGAATATCACGTGTTAATAATGATAATAGTTATTGGTTTAGTAGCACGTGCCCTAATGGTGCCCTATGATACCATATGGTAACCTTGGAACTATCAATGCTAAGATACGGCATGTAATATTCCAAAGGACTCGTAACAACGTGCCATGAGTGACTATCACGAGAAAATAATGATAATGGTTAACAGTTTAGTAGCACGTGCCCTAATGGTGCCCTATGGCATGATATGGTACCATTGGAAGTTTCAATTCTAACACATGGCAAGTAATATATCAAACGACTCGTAACAACATGTAATGAGTGAATATCATGAGAAAATAATGATAATTGTTATTGGTTTAGTAGCACGTGCCCTAATGGTGCCCTATGAAACCATTGGAACTTTCAATGCTAAGATATGGCATGTAATATATCAAACGACTCGTAACAACATGTAATGAGTGAATATCATGAGAAAATAATGATAATTGTTTTTGGTTTAGTAGCAAGTGCCCTAATGGTGCCCTATGAAACCATATGGTACCATTGGAACTTTCAATGCTACGATATTATAATTATTTTGTAAAGGTAGTACTAAAATTTGAAATTAAAAAAATTATAATACAATAATAAATTATGAAATGAACATTACTTTCATATTATCTAATATCATGCCATAGACAGTTTTCCTTTTTTTTTCATTAAAGAATGACAGATCAACGAATGTGGTAATGTTGTAAAATACGCACTAAACAGAGCATAAACGATAAAAGTAAAAATAAAAGTCTAACTTTATCCAACAAGATTTAGAAAGGCCTGATGATATGTGTGTTACAAAAGATATGTTTTTTTAGTTTCTTCTTAAAGGTAGAGAAAGACATGGGAGAGCGAAGAGTATCAGGGA
>JAHWFO010041067.1:0-26357 GCA_023313115.1 Rhysida immarginata
ATCCTATCATACCAGTTGAAGCCTCATGATGTGTACTTGAAAACAATTTATAACATAGCATACATGAACATTATCATCAATCAAGCATATTTCTTCATGATTTAGCATACAATTAATTACATCTGTAGAATAGCATTTGCTTTCACAATGCCTTGTAGCAATGGTCTGACCTTTCTTTGCCTAATTTGTTAAGATAACTCAATGAGGATCCTACAAAATTCTGAGCATGATCATTCCTGTCAATGACTGCATAGAAGTCTCACTGGCCTGACAGGAAAACCTCTTACAGAAAAATGGACAACCAATTATACAGATAACCAAACCATGTTGTCTTCACGAAAACTGAACAAATAATCTCCCACTGTTGGATTCTTGATAAGTAGCTTAGTTTATGCGAATTGCTTGTTTATATAAGATGATATCCTGAACTGCTGCGAATGTTTAATTTTCACAAGAAGCAGCTAAAGTATTTTACTGCCAACGATCCACAGTTTACTAGAAGGAAAGGAAAGACTGATTCATTGACTGTCATGACCCCTAAAGGCACCCACCTATGATGTCACACACACTCAGAATAGTTGAGAATATAGAGACATACATGGGTGTTTGAAGGAATTCCTCACTGCGAAGGGTTATCTATCCTTAGATATACACTGAAGATGAGAGTTTTCTATGGTAATGCATGTGTGGATGCAAATACTGTCAGAAGGCAGGGGAGGGGGGGGGGGGGGGCGGACAAGGAATATGAAAGGCATCAGTCAAGGCACAACAGCTTGCATGACCAGCCCCTTAATGAATGACCCGTAACAAAAAGGGTCACTGTTACACCAGTGATGGGGAGATAAAAGCAACAGTCATAACTAATTTCTTCACTGACAGAAACACTGAAGTAAGTGGGTGGACAGGGTTGATGACCACAGTGAAAAATATGACACTGTCTGTTAGAGGACATTCCCAGCTTTCATCAAATGCATAGCCCAGGTCAGTATCTCGCCTAAGACACATAACTTTTCAAAACAAATACATTGAACTCACTCTTTCATTTGATACCTGATGAATATAAAATTATGAATATCCTACCTGGAAAAGCTGCGGAATGTGTTAAAGCATTGTTTAAAGTAATGAGAACATTCGATGTGGGAACAATGCCAGTGGCCCCAAGTTGTTACCATCAGTCTATCGTACACCTGTAAAATTAAAATGAAAAACAATTGGTCAAAGCTTTATAAAGAGTTCGGGGACTTCTTAAATAAAAAAAAAATCACTATGACAATAAAATTATTTACAAAACCGTCCTTTTGCTGTAAAAGGCTAATCAGGTTCATAGTAAAAAAATTTAAAGGCCCTAAGCAGAAAATAACAAGAAATGATCTCTAAAAACCACATTCAGCTTATGCACAAGTCAGAGTCGATGAAAGCTCTCATAAGCGGAGGGGTCTTATAAGCAGAGTTTACTAAAAGCTAAATAATAATTTATTAATCTGTTTAGAATTCATTGACTTCAGGTTTTATTATGGTCTGTCCAAAGAAAGAAAATCTGGGTTTCTTCCACTTTCAATTCTTGAACATTTTGTTGTTGTTAAGGAAAATTAACAATGACTGACAAATGAAAGTGGAGATTTACATGAATCCACCCAGTTTTTGTGTTGGACAGGATATAAAGAATTTTAAGCCTAAACAACAAGTAATTATCAATGTATCAAACCTCAAACATTTTTGGTAATTTTCTTATGCGTGTCCCTTTAACGAGTAGAAGTGATGGTGGGCCAGATTTTGTCAGATGATACAGGAAAAGTTTGAACCAAACAGAATTCACCTTAAACATAAAAATAAAAAAGAACAACAAATAACAAAATTATCAAAGTGACTGAATTAAGACTGGTATAATATTTAGAGTAGTGATGTTCAAAATTCAAATACTCATGAAAACCTTTCAACGTAACTCCTTCTTTTATCAAATTGGAGATAAAAATATTATTATTGCACTCCATCAAAAGTAATAAAACACTCCCAGAAAAAGTCGTACAAATTGTAAGCTATGCATAGGAAGTAAACGTACATGTGGTCACAAGATATAATAGATTTCATTTGCTTGCCCTTGCAATTAATAGCTTTCCTAATATGGCACCATGCTAACATCAACTCCCTGTGTAACCCCTACTGGCTGCAAAGTGCAGATGAAATCCTGTGGTAAAGCCCACGATGCTGCTTCAACTCATTGGCATAGGGTGGGAACACCTCTTAGAAGTTGAAAAATCCAACACATTTGTCTCCCTGTGTGATCCCAGAAGTGCTCGGAAGATCCAATGATCTGGTCGACCAAGGCAAGACATGCCCACTCTGTTGTGTGGTCATGCACTGTCTTGCTGAAACAGTCCACCTTGGATGTTAGCCATGAAGACGCTGTTGTTTCTAACCACCTCATCTGCGTAACATTGATTGGATAAGTGAAGGGCTTCCTTTGGATCGAGTCAAATGTGTGACTAGAAGCTCTTATGTGTGTTCTCAAACCAACTTTTTTACCAAGACAAAAGTGGGATTTATCACTGAAGACTACAGTCCATGCGCCACTTGTTGGTGAATGTAGGGCACATATTTGATGGCAGGTGTGACGTGTTTTTGCTTCAACTCTCATTGGAACGCAGCACACCTGCCAGCAAATATGTGCACTACATCTGCCAACTTATGGCGCTCAGGCTGTACACATGCTCATTCAAGTTCCCAATGGCATGCTTCTGCCGTGATTGATATACATCCAAAGAATAGTGTTGCTGGACACAAGCCTATGTGAAGCCCTCTGCCTGTCCCTCAAGAATCCAAAAAGATAACACAATGGGTGGCACTTGCTGCACGTACAATAAGCTGATTGTCTGTGGATGACCTGGACAGGCACTAGTATGTTAGAGTTAGCTAATGAAAAACACTGCACCGATGCTGTTGAAGCATTGAAGTCATCCTGATGGACTGTGAGAATACAAGAATTTGCATCCAATATTGAAAGTACTCTTTGATAGGAGAGTCAAAGCATTACGAGGGTGTGCAGTAGCTGACAATGCTTGTATTTTTTATCATTTGAAGCTTCTTATAAATATGCCTTCCGTTATAACAATTTGGCTTTCACTCACTTGTGTTACCAGGGGGTTGTGTTACTTTTAACAAAGTGTGTGGTATATTAATTGAAGCCTTTCAGTTTTGCTAAAAGGATAAGAGTTTCCACGGAACAAACTTTGAATAGCACTGATCTTGTATGGTAATTTACTTCTGGTATGGCTGGTCCAATGTGAGGAGGAGAACAACTGGACACAGGCCTTATTTCATTGCTTAATGGAGCCATTGCTACTAAATTACTGAAGAGACAAAAATCAATCCGGAAATTTGTTAATTTTTTATATTCTTTTATCGAGTTAGTGAGAAAGTAATGCCAGTTTAATATTTGCACTTTAAATTTGCTATTATACATTTGAATATGCAAAGCTGTAGGCATGCATTGTGCCGACACAATGCAGCTATATTAACAATTACACCTAACCCCAATTTGCTCCATGATGTTGATTAATTTTTGTGCTATTGTTGGTCAAACCCGACATGACAACTGGCCAAATTCTGGTATGTTTGTTGAAACTCAACACATGTCCAGCTGCAAAATAATCGGCGTGCTGTTAAAATCAACATGGATTGAATCAGAGACATCAGATTGCATCGAAACTGTTGTTAAATTCTCTGCAGAGCTACGTTGAGTCTCATCAAAACTCTGAGCTCTGGGTTGGAGGGTATGATTTGCAACAGCTCGAAGTGATCTTTTCTTCATTGAATCAAATCAAATGAACTGTTTGCGAACTAAAAATGGCAGCGACAAATGATGCAAAGAACCCCTCTACATAATAAATTACTTTTGCTCACTTTTTTGGTGTAAATCTAAATAATAGGCCACTGCTACACTTACAATATTTTCATTGTTACTTCTTTTACTGTTTAAAATTTTTCTCATAAAAAGGAGCACTTTTCTGTACACTGGTCAGAGCCATAGCGAGAGGAGAGGCCTGCCCGGGCCCTAGCACAGGGCTCTTGCATAAAGGGAGGCACTAAGGCTGTACAGAATAAAGAAAAAATTAAGAGGCCCAATTTACTAAGCAACAGCACTGAAATAAGTCACAGAATTGATATAATTCAATGGCAATATCTGCCATATTTGTTTTGCTGAAGACTGTTTAGGCATCAGTTGTATTCTTAACCCCTTGGCTACTAATCACGAGTCTGACTCGTTGTTTGGTTCAAGTGCCTTATCGCTAGACCACGAGTCTGACTAGTTCTGAAGTTTCAGTTTCCACTGCCGTTTTCTTTTTTTATTTTAACAAGAGATGGTGATTGTTTACCATTCTGTATCTCTTTCGCTTTCATATACACTTTTTAGTTTTTAAAAATCTTCAATACGTGGCACAAATATCGAAAAGAATTTAATGCTTGTCATTCTCGTTTCGAACTTCGCCATGTGCAGTCGGAAGCAAGTGTCTTCGTCTGAGATTGAAAGATATTTATGCGAAAGTAATGATTCAGAAATGGATTAGGATCAAATCCCCGACCTTTAGATGTGTTTTCTGTAATTTTACCAGATACATTTTGGGAAATGATTTCTTCCGAAACTAATAAATACACCAAACAATGTTTCCATAGCCAAACGTATAAACAGAAGACATATGACGATTATGTAAACGTTATCATACTTATTCTGACTACTAAAAATGTAAACTAAATGTCTAATTAATATCCTTTAAAAATTTCATACAAATATCTTAATAAATAGTGGTTCTTTTTTCATGTTGTTTATTGCACTGTCTATGGAAGGATTTTTCCTCCATTTAAATAGAAACTTCTGACCCTGCAGGGTTAAATCAGACCACAAGGGGTTAAATAGCACAACCTTTGCATAAAAACAAGCCAAATACAAACCATGCATGGGGAAAGAACTCAATTTCTGAGCACGAGGCACAAAGATCTTTCAAAAAAAATTTAAATTCATAGATATAAACCTTAAAGATTAATACTCACGGGAAATTGATCATGACCTGGAATCATTAATGGAGTCGCATCCCTGGCTAATATCATGAGAACTTGCATCCAGCCTTGGAATTGATGTACAACTGTTTGCGACTATTTACAGCAAAAAGGTATGTTGCGCAAGTTGGAAAATCCTTGTGAGTTGAGCAAAGACAACAAAACACAACCTTTATCCATTCTTTCCATTTCTTTAGAACATTCGCTATTCAGCGGAGATGTGATAGTTCATGTGATAACTGCATAGACAAGCCACCAATATCGCATCCAATGATAACAAGAGAGTGGACTCAGCAAATCATCCATAGTACAGATTTTGCTTATCAACAAGTAGCATCCATTCAAAGTTCAGATGCAGCAAAAACTATCTGAGGATGATTTGGAGAGATGTGAGGATTCTATACCTGGGCTCTGGACAACTAACGACTGGATCTTACATTTGCACAAAACATTGTGTTTAATGATGAGGCAGATTTTTATGTCCATGGTGAGGTGAACCGTCAGAACATGAGATATTAAAGTGATATGAAACCTCATTGGACAGATCCATCCAACGTCATAGCTGATGTCAAAGTTATAGAGAATGTAGGATAGGGGTACACGTAACACTGAGCGGACCAAGTCAAATGTTGTCTTCGGGAGCCACGATTTCATGACAGCGTTAGATCAAGCCGCGCTCGATCCGTAACCCCCGCCCCCGTCCCCTGCAGATGACAAGAATCACGTTCTCATATGCACATGTACACTTTTCTGTTTGTTTTCTTTTCGTTTATTTTTACTTAATAAACATGTCAATTGAAGCTACAGTATTGAATGTAGAAGCTATTCAGTCTAAAAGAGATAAATCAGCTATCAGCTAGGATCGAATGCGATCGACAAGATCCGCGATTTCATATGCACATGTACGGTTTCTTTTTTGTTTATTTCCTCATAATAAAAATGTCAATTGAAGCCACAGTATTGAATGTCGAAACTATTCAGTCTAAAAGAGATAAATTAGCTAAAATAGGATCGAACGTGGTCGACAAGACCCGCGATTTCATATGCATGTGTACTCTTTCCTGTTTTTCTTTTCGTTTCACTTAATAAAAATGTTAATTGAAGATACAGTATTGAATGTAGAAGCTATTTGTTAATTATTGTTGATTTGGATGTATATGTTGCTTTGTTGTTGTATTTGTTGAGTTATGTATGATAAGCTTGCAAATCGTTTTTGTAATTTTTTGTGTATGTTCATTTTATGCTTCCATATTTGTAATGTGTACATTTTCGATATGTGCCTTTTGAACTCCCATATTTTGTATTCTGTTATGGCTGCCAAGAGAAAGATCACTGTACATGTAATCATATTTTTGTTATGAAAAGCAAATAATGAATGCAATTGAAGTTCAGAATTGTGTTTGTTTAATCTCCATAAGTTGTCCATTCTTCCCACGTCTATTTGAGATGTCATCACCAAGAAACGCAGATGAAATCGCGGATCGATTCAACCAAGAAACACTGGACAGATAAAATTGCAGCTCTTGTCAACCACATCCAATCCGATTGATTTCAGTTGATTTATCGCTTTTAGACTGAATATGAAATGAATAAAAATACATATTATACTATGTCTGCACGTGTACAGTTCCTTTTCGTGTTCTTTTAATTTAATAAAAATACCAATTGACGGTATATGATATAGGACAAAATGCAACCGGACAAAACCTTATACTGAAACTGGATTTCTTTTTCATTTAATTCAGAACTACTTGCAAATACATTACATTCTATATATACGAGGTCTGTTCAAAAAATACGTAGACTGACGTCATAAAACAGAATATACTTTATTCAGAAGTTACACATCTGGGTCCCCTTCAAAGTACTCTCCTCCCCGACGCACACACTTATCCCAACGGTGTTTCCACTTTTGGAAACAGTCCTGGAACGCTTCTTTTGTGATGTCCTTCAGCGCCTTCATCGTATATGCCTTTATGTCGGGAATCGTCTCAAATCTCCTTCCTTTCAAAGGTCTTTTGAGTTTGGGAAACAAGAAGAAGTCACAAGGAGTGAGGTCAGGTGAGTAGGGTGCGTGAAGGAAGAATAGTGATCGAGTGTTTGGCCAAAAACTCTCGAGTTCTGAGGGCTGAATGGGCTGGAGCGTTGTCGTGACGAAACAACCAGTCACCACTCGTCCACATTTCTGGCCTTTTCCGCCGGATAGCATCCCGCAGACTCAAATTTCCCACAAAATTTCACAGCAACTCTTTGCTCGTTCAAGTCACTCATTCTAAAAATCTGCCAAATGAAAAAAACACACTTCATAAACAACCGCGTAGCTAATCAACCAATACTGATATTTGCAATCAAAAAACTGCCTTGTAATCAGCGGATCTGTCAGAAGATGGCGACACCAAGCGATTTTGATTGGGACCAACAGGGCCCGTGCAATTCAAACAGTCTACTATTTTTTGAACAGACCTCGTATAATCGCCTTTTTGTCGATCGAGTTTTCCCTTTTAGACTGAATGGCTTCTACAATCAATAGTGCACACGCCGCACCCGTCAGCGGGGGTAGGATGGGGTCTGGGATCAGGAGCCAAGCCAAAACCGCGTTGGAGCCGATTCAGCGATCTAGCAGACCGCGTTCGACTGGGTCTGCACCGTAATTGGACCAATTTTCACAGCCTGTACCAGTACTGGATTTATATATAAGCTATATCTGGTAGAGAGGGTAGATTATCGCAACAATAATTTGGGCACTTATCTCGCTAGGGATTTTTGTGCTATCCAAGTGATAATAACGAATGCTACTAGAAGACTTTACGTATCCTCTGAAGAGGTTTACAAAAGATGATGCAGAAATTCGAAGAGACAGGGGAATTAGGTGTGCTTTCAGGATGAAGACGTCATACATGAAGTACCAATAGCATTGGCTGACAGAGTATCTACATCCCAGTACTCACCAACCAAGCCTCGAGCGGTGGCACATCAATTATCAATTCCATGGTCCATGGTGCAAGAAGTTTTGAGGTCCATTCTTCACTGGTATACTTGTATAAGATTCAGATAGTGAACCAGTTACAGTCACCACATCTGCAAACACGCTTAGCCTTTGCATTTCTTTTTTGGCTAAAATGGCTTTTGACAATACGTGGCCCTGGGACATTCTGTGGACAGATGAGATGCATTTTATGCTAGATGGTGCTGTGAGCAAGCAGATGTGTCATGTATGAGGTTCTGTAACCCCTTTTTGGTGCACAAGCAGCATATTGCATTCCCAGAATGTGATTGCATTGTGTGGATTCATCGTGGATTTCATTCTGGGTCCTTATTTATTTGAGGAGATGACACCAGAAAATCCTATCAACTGCACTGTTACAAGTGGAAATTAAGCTCAACTCTCGAGACGGAATGCGGGTGTTTACAGACAACAGTCTTCATGCAAGATGGTGCAGCACGGAGGCATATGGACCTTGTTTATCATGGACCTTGTTTATCATGGAGGCATATGGACCTTGCCGGAACTGAAAGCCAACATCATTCATCATGTGGCAGCTATTTCACGGGAGACACTGTCCTGCAATCCCAGCAGGTTATCAACACAGAAGGTGCGCATATTGAACAGTCCGTCTAACAGCATTTTAGTAGTGAATTACTATTATCTGTGTATACTTTTTCCCCTGGTGGCAACGATATGCATTAATAAATTTTCCATTAGAATTCTCTGTCCTAAGCTTTGCATAGCCTATAAACAAAGTTTCACCACTATTCATGCAATAACGTGGTCTGCAGCCCACGCAGAAGTGGGGAATTTTAATTATAACTACTTGGCATGTATAATCGGCATAAATAAAATGAAGCTTCAAACATTCAATACAAATCTCTCCAAATAATTGACTAGAATCCAACTTACGTATAATTTTTGTTAAGAAGACGAGAACACGTTGCAGCATCGAGACTTTGAAGACTTTCACATCGAATAAGATCGAGGCCTAAAACGATGTTTAGATTATCTCTACTTGAAATTAACTATTTGTTGTGGCGTAAAAATGAAATGGTCGAACGCAAGGTCAAAGCACGATCAAAATAACGCTGTGCTTCTCCTTCACCAATTTCTGTAATCTAAAAATAAAATAACACAAAATTATATTCATTCTAACATGAGAAGACAAATCATTACATTAAATCATTAGAGTACCTTGTCCAGTTCCTCAAGCAGGCTATCTAGGGATTCATCTGAAAGTTTTCCAACTTCAAACATTGTTACTGCATGGCTTTTCAGCCCCTACAAGAGCAAATTCACTCTACTTTCACTTTAAAAAGAAAAAATTGTAATAATCCTTTTTTAAGCTATTCCATTCTCGTTTATTGCAATTCATTTAGAATAATAAACTAATCTCCCCTGCCCAACATGGATTTTCTCCTCAACAAAGAGTCAACACGGCGTGATACGACCTGATCGAATTTGTGACTTCTAAAATGGCTAACAATAAATGCATAGTTTTAATATTTCTTGATTATTCTAAGGCTTTTGATTCTATTCCTCTTCATCTTTAAACTTTCTTTTTTCTATAATATTCGGGGACCACCTGTTACGGCCACTTGCAACAAAGTGTTAAAACTAATTTTTCTTTAAAGACCCGGTTAAATTTTTTTGTGTTGCACCAAGTGAAATTAGGGTTTAACCAGACGTTAAGTAGCAGTTTAACTTAAATGCTCGATGATGACGGCTTAGCTTCATGTTTAGCGAAGCAAAATGGCATTCCAAAACAGAAATATATTTTAAACTAATTGGATAAACTACTTCTCAAACGGACAAATGGATAAGCTAATCGGAAAGCCATTTGAATAAGTATTTGGATAAGCCATTTCGATAAGCTAAATTGATAATTTAACTGGATAAGCTAATTGGATAAGTTAAATGGAGAAACGATATGGATATGCTAATTTTCAAACAATAATTTAAATAAATAATAAATATAAAGTGGAGATGAACCTCCGAACATCAGGTAACGATGTTATTTGAAAAAATGGAAGGAAAAGTTCTGTGACCTGGATTCAAGCTAGGAACCCCGGTTTCTTATGCTCGACACCTCTACCAGTTGGACTATAGTAGACACTTGTACAGCCATGCTGTCACTAAGTATCTTAAAGACAACCAAGTTCTGAAGGTGGAAAGCCCAATGGGAGGTGGGCATCTGGTCACAGGGCTTGCATGGCTGTACGGGTGTCTGTGATAACCCAACTGGTAGAGGTGTCAAGCATACGAAACTCGAGCTTCCTGTTCGAATCCAGGTCACAGAATTTTTCCTTCCATTTTTTCAAATAACATCTTTCAACAATAATTTGGATAAGCTAATTATCAAACAGCTAATTGGATAAGGTAATTGCCAAACAGCTAAATCGATATTTTATCAAGGTCCAAGGTAAAGTTTTTTTCGTTTTTGCAAATATTACAATTGGTGCTCAGATTAATGCATAAATGAATTTTTTATTCATCGAAATAATCTCCATCATTATCAACGACCTTCTCCCAACGAGATACTAAATCATAAATTCCTTTTTTATAAAAGTCACAAGTTTTACAGTTGAAAAAAACACTTAGTTCA
Organism: Rhysida immarginata; assembly: GCA_023313115.1. Lineage (NCBI taxonomy): Eukaryota > Metazoa > Arthropoda > Chilopoda > Scolopendromorpha > Scolopendridae > Rhysida > Rhysida immarginata. Next base: position 10,647 of record JAHWFO010041067.1, read on the forward strand.
TGTTTTAGCTCTTCTTCTGTCTTGAAGCACTTGTTTCTCAAATGGCTATCGAGAGATTGGAAAAGGTGATAATCCATTGGAGAGATATCCAGAGAGAACAGTGGATGAGGTAACACTTCCCAGGCAAGTTTGTTTATTGCCTGACAGGTCAGCTTTGCCGTATGTGGACGTGCGTTGTCATGATGAAAAACAACACCCTTACAGTTTGGAAGAGCTGGCTTTTTTGCTTGATTTTTTCATGTGTACATTGACACTGACCAACATACACATCTGCTTGAGAGAAACTTCCTAATTAGTCGATTATTCAATCTTATCTTGTAATTTTAGTTCTTTGAAAGCAACAATCATTCTCTTGACTTGGTTAGTGGGGGAAGTTTAAGCAGCCTAATACTTACTCTTGTGACTATTACTGTTCAGGTGGAGCTGAAATCATAGACAATTGATTACATAGAACCCCAGGGAACTAATAAACAGCGTTCTCTTAATCTCTTTCATATTTGAAATTGGTGTGGGGGCGAATGCGGTGTTGAAGAGATACTGCAACCAATGTTGATCAAGGAACACTCGAGGGATCATTGATCGACTGGGGTTAAGGGTATCACAAAGTAATGAACAAACATCTTTGAAATTGTGTACGAATGTCTCTCCTATGTATAATGTGACATTTCATGTCAGTGAGTGTCACATGGGTCCGGCGGGAACGTGGGGGTGTAATGAATGTGAATAAGTAATTATGGGAAATTATTAAAATTTTGTATTTTAGCAGTTGTTGTTGTTATTTTGCTTTCTTTATTTCTGAATTTTATTGATTGAATTTATTATTTTTATTCCTCACTTAGTAATTTATCTAATTTACTTGGTTTTGTAAGCTGATTTATAAAGTGAAAAGATTCAATTTAATCAATTGTTGACGATTGCTGTTTATGATGTCGGTCGTATAACAGAGTTTGTCATTGTTAGGAAGTACGAGCATTGTTTCTGGGAGAATTTCCGAGAAGCTGTGTCATCTTCCAATGTGGGTATCGTTGGGTTTATGTATTTTTTTTGGTATTATTAAATTTTTTTTTTTTTTTTTTTGGTTTTGAGCAACTGAGGAGAGAGGATGAAAAGAGAAGTTAGGATCGTGTGATCGTTCGAAATGTGTTTTTGTTTATTGCTGCTGTTGTATTTCTGGGAGCTTGATGTAAGCTATTGCTGCGAATGCTTTAATTTATCGCTTTCAGGGGAGACTCCGGTGAAAAAATGATATTTTTGATGAAAATTTCAATTTTTGTTTTTTTGCATTTTCATACCTTTTCATATGTGAACTTCATGAAAAAAAATTTGGGGGGGGATTTTGTTCAAGGTTTTAATGTTTAAATTTCATTTTTTGATTTAATTGTTACATTACGAAAGAAAGGATCTTTAATCTTAAACTCGTTTTTCTCAGTTTCATTTTTTACGTCTCCAGTCCACAGAAGAAACAACATTACACAAAAAGTTATGCATGGAATTGAAAAATTTTTTTTCTGTGTGCTCTATACATAATGTTCTTGGATATGACAGAGAGCTTTTTTCCAAATAGAAATAAAAACTTTTTTGAAAAAAAAACATGAATATGTCGAAATACTTGGCTAACGCTAATGTCAACTTTAGAAAGTTGCTGTTTAAAAACTATTGCTCATATATAAAAAAGCTTTCTGTCTTATCCAAGAACATAGTCTTGAGTCTCATTTGACACAAAAACATTTCCAATAGGATGATTACTTCAGCTAGAATGCTATTTCTTGCAGACGATCAAATTTTTGACTTAATATTTTTTTTCTTGAAAACTAATGGGCAGAATATTAGCTACTATATGTCAAACTCTTTCTTTTTTAAAGTTCTATTCAATAAAAAAAAAATTATAGATATTTCAATAAAAACCTGGATTTATTTTTTTCACCGGAGTCTCCCCTTCAAAGTGTACCGAAAGAAAGTAGAATTTTGCTGTTCTCAAAGTTAAGTGATGATTTTGGTTCGATTGAACATTGGAATGCATCGATCATATGAAGACGTCAAGCCAATAAAATGTCGTATTTGGTAAGTTCATTCCATGTTGTGAGCGTATCGAAACAGTTTTAACAAGTTAAATAAACAGTTCGCTATTTGCAACCCATAAAAGAATTTAAAGTCACTTTGTGCATAAAATGTTTTAAAAATGCTGATGTAAATAAGACTGGGTGATTTGAGATACAATGGTTCAATAAAAAAAAATACTCGTAATTTAAAAAAAAAAGTTAAAAATAAGGAAATGTCATAACTCTTACTTTAGATGACCTGCACTGATTCATCAAATCTATGTACTTGTTTCTTCCAATTCCCAATAAACATAAACCTAACAATCGACAGAAAGATTCAATCAGGTGGCCAATAAAACAACTGAACTAATATGAAATTGATATTTTGTTAACATCTGGCTCGACTTAATAAAATATTCTACTGACATAGCAAGTCAATAAATATCCGAACACATTTTTTATAATTTATTTCAACAAAAGCAGAGACGTTACAATGAGGTCTATGCATTAATTTTAAATTTGCTAAAATTTTATAAAATATGAAAGAATCAGTTTCAATAATCACATATTGGAATGTAAAAAATTTTTATACAGTAGAATCTAGATTATTCAACTAATTGTGACTGCTGGTTATCCAGAAAATCGAAAATCCAAATAATCGATCGCATAAGAAAAAAATGGCAATTTCACAATAAAAAAAAACCTTTATATGGCATGAAAATTCGCAAAACTTCTTAAGGAAAACATCATGACAGGAACTGCAGTACCAATAGATACAGTGCCCAGTAATAAGAGAACAAAAATTTAGTCAATGGTACTAGGGGTGATTCTAAGCAGAAAGGTGTGATGTTGGGTCCGAATTTGAACAATAGGCAGCATCCACAAATAAATAATAATAATGATAATAATAATTATAAACTGGAGATAACCTCCAAACATAGGTAATAATTTTTCGATGGAAAAATGGAAGGAAAAATTCTCGATCTGGATTCGAACCCGGAACCTCGACTGTCATGGTCGACAACTCTACCAATTGGGCTATCGCAGATACCCGAACAGCCATGCTGTCACAAGGTGTCTTAAAGACAACCAAGTTGTCAAGGTTGAAAGCCCAATGGGAGGCAGACACCTGGCTCACAGATCGAGAATTTCTCCTATACAAACCATCAGAAAGTTTGATGAATTCACAGATAAATAATAATAATAATTATAAACTGGTAGCCCAATTGGTAGAGGCATCAACCATGATAGTCGAGGTCCCTGGTTCAAATCCAGGTCGCAGAATTTTTCCTTCCATTTTTCAATTGAAAAATTATTACCTATGCTTGGTGGTTATCGCCAGTTTATAATTATTATTATTATTATTTATCTGTAAGTTCATCAAACTTTCTGATAGTTTGGATAGAAGAAATTCTCGATCTGTGAGCCAGGTGCACGCCTCAGATTGGGCTTTCAACCTTGACAACATGGTTGTCTTTAAGATACCTTGTGACAGCATCTTGGCTGTCAAGGTGTCTGCGATAGCCCAATTGGTAGAGGCGTCGACCATGACAATCGAGGTTTCTGGTTCGAATCCAGGTCGGAGAACTTTTCCTTCCATTTTTCAGTCAAAAAATTATTACCGAGCACAACGCAGACGGCGCTAGTGAGAATTGGCCTGATCGCATGTAACTGAACTAGCTTTGGGAGAGGTGTAAGCTTTGTTCACATTTTAATACCTTTGCCCCCGCTTAGATAACTAAGATTTTCAATTAAAACAAATCATATATTGTGGATTTAGACCAATTGAATGCTCAGTATGTAGGGCCAGCACTATTTTTAAAAGAAAACGTTTATTATTTATTCTTTAGATTACCAAATTAATAAAATGAAATAATTAATTAAGAAAATGCTTATTAATTACTGGAAGGCAATTATGGTAGCTATTTTTAAAAAACCATGCTTAGAAACATGAGAATCCATTCAATTGTCATCTCTGTTACTTCCATTGCTTTCATGTGAAAAGGATTCATGTGTGACAGTTGTCACTTGTTATAACAATTTGATACATATCTTTACTAAAATCAAAATTGGTAGAGACTTTACAATACAACAAAGGAAGAACAGAGTTTCCGACTAGTTTCGCCATTTATTCCCGGCTTTATCAAGGATATAAACTACACTAGAGGGTTCTCGCCCTTATATACAGAAAATATGGTACAGTGGAATAATATGATTGGATAAAATACAACGAATAGCAAAATAAAAAAAGAGAAATGTAATCTGGGTAGAATGAAGGTAGAAGCAAAATAAAACGCATAAGTGTACAATGATTGGATAAGAATGAAAAGTAAAATTTCTGTATATAAGGGCGAGAAGCCTCTAGTGTACTTTATATGCTTGATAAAGCTGGGGAAAAATGGCGAAACTAGTCGGAAACTCTGTTCTCCCTTTACTGTATTGTAAAGTCTTTACCAATTTCGTTGATAGAAACAATACTAAGGACCCAGTTTGTTGATTTCACTAAAAGGTTAACTGAATGCACTTTTCAAAAGGATTACACGACACTTGCATGTCGACATCAAGAAACAAGCCTGTGTATAAATTTGAATACATGGACAAAAAGCCCAAGAACGGACAACCCAGCTGACATATCCTCCATAAATGTGTGTGTGAAAACAAAAAGTCCCAGAACAGGCGACCCTATGGACATATTCTTCATAGTGGACAAAAGCTCCGATGGAGATATTCAGAAGTAAAATGTGGACAAATACCCCAGTGACAGTGAAGGTTCAATTAAGAAAACTCCAGCAAAAGTTTGGTAGAGATGCTTATGGACAAAGGAAAACCATTAGTTATTGTTTAGCCTTTTTGTGAACTTTATTCAAGTAAGCTTTCCTATATTGAAAAGGTACTTGATAATTATTTGCTGAATTTGTAATTAATTGGACAGAACCTTTTATCTCTGTATTTTGTTATCTGGTTATTGATGATTTTATTTATCTTTTGTAATGTTAACTTACCATTTTTGCCTTGGATATCCTGGAGTGCCTTGAATTCGAAAAACGTTGACTCATGACTAGCACCGGAAGCATTGTGTCTACGTCAGTGGGGCTGCTAGGTGGCGATCCCAGCATTCACATTAGCTTGGGACATAAAAGAACCCCCTGTTTCAACAAGAGGTCATTCAAAGCTGAGCTCTCATCCAGGACAGGTCAACCAGTGGAACTTTCTACTAGGCAACGTCATGAAGGGATTCCAAGGCAGTTAAGAAGAAAAGGATTCCAAGTTATTTTTTTTTTCTACTTTTGCTGTTAGTTAGCTTTCTCGAACCCTTCGCACTTATGTTTGCACCGAATTATGAATTCCCTTCTTTAATTGTTATTCCATGGGATAGACAAATGTAATGATCACTGTTAACATTTCTGTGTTAGTGATGACTGTAACCTTATACAGGTTATATGACATATCATTAAATTGTAAAAATTTTCATCTACTCTGATCGATCTGGTTCATTTTCCAAATCACTCACAACCCACACTATTACACATGCTTATCGAGTAATGGAAGAAAGAGGTTCCGTCAAGGAGATTAATACACACCCCCTGTTTTACTATGGCTGTAACAATAGAGTCTTTGTATGGCTAAGTGTGCTCAAGTTTTTTTGTTTTCGTGGTTTATTTTGAAAGAAACAATATGTTGCACTTTCTTATTTTGCAAGCATCAATATCTTGCACAGCAAGTGGAAATAGTTTCTGTTCGAAATGAATCAACACAATTCATGTTAATGATTTGTATTCATTCTTAGCATCCGAATTAAAGCAGATGAATCATGGAATCAATAAATGGAATTTTTAAATGCATGATAATTGAATGACTGATCACTAAAATACTCTGTTCAAGAACTAGTTCGATTTAACATTCATTAGAAGGCTGAGAACATAAATTAATAATAAACTAGAACTTACAATCAGCTGCTGTAAAATTAGGAAGGGAATCCATTAAATCTTGAATGATGCTGCAGTAATACTGGAATGGAGTGACCCTCATGCCCTTGACAATGACATCCGATAAGTGGTATGGGAATAGCATCAAGTGTTCGCGGCTATAATGAAGCAAGTCCTCGTAATAGTGTTTCTCATTTTTCTTCACAAGGCGAACTGCAAATGAAGTAAAAACAGAATTTCAACGAACGTCAATTGGTGGATCAAGTGCAATAAAATTCTTCTAATAAAAAAGAAATAAAAAAATTATGGACACAATGCTCCATAAGGAAAATATTTTTCATCTTAATATGTTCTACAAAAGGTCATTCATACATATGGGATACAAATAAAAATTAGCGTATTCAAATATGCAAATTAGTTAGGCAGTCAAGAATTATGGGTAATGAAAATCTACCTATATAACTATGTGGACAGTGATTTTGTGGTTTGTTAAGTGAACAATGCCTCCTAATCTAGACCCATGAATAGAAAGGGTATGTGACAGCTCTTTATGAAGAAAAATATTCATAGATTATCAAGCGATGTAAAGGCAAGGGCTACACACTTTCAAAGAAGTCAGCATTCAACATTATCAGCACACGTGGCAAACCCCGGGAGGCACGAAAGATGGGGCAACAGAAGACTCCAAAGAACTACCCCAAGAAAGTTTGATCTAAGGCTCTATTTGAAATGATGAGTAGAATGGTCAACACAGAGAACCCTCCCACAGAGAAAGCAGTTCCTTGAAGTTAGGGATATCTTTGGCAACAGTTAATAAAATAATCAACAGGAGTTTGAACTTAAGAAAAGTTCATAAACCCCGATTTCATAAGCTATTGCCACGTCATATCACTAAGAGGAAGGGGTCTTGCAGAAGGCTTTACAAAAAGTACCTGACGGGAGATAAGTGGAAAAAAATTATCACTGTTGATGAAGCATGGCTGTATTTATCAGACTGTTGCAAAAAACAGGCTATATGTTACAGAAAACTTGATGGAACGGGCAGTTCAGGATGGGTCAGACAATGCAGAGAGAGTTTTCCGAAAGATTTCTTGGTGGGGTGGGATTTTGTTAGCGGGATTCCGCATATTATCAAGAGAATGTCCCCAATCCCTTATTTTGAGAGGAGTTCAAGACTTTAACGGCCAAACACATTTTCTTCCATCAGGATCAAGTTTCAAGCCATATGTTCAAAACGACCTGAGCATTTATGACCCAGTTGACGACAGAAACCGGAATAATAGCAATTCCATTCGAGGACATCACAGTGAAGTCGCGAAGTGTAATTATTGGTTTGAAAAATAGGGGGAATCTATCAATTGCTAAGAAGAGAAGTTCAGGTGGTGCATTTTTGAAAAAGATATTTTCACTTCTCTGTGCATTTTCATTAAACAATGATCACTTAAGCTTTCCAGTATTTCTAGTGCTTGGCTGTCTCAGAACTTTTACCTACAAACCCCTCCCCCTTTTATCACTAATATATTCTAATATGCAATTCACTCACCTATGTTACCTTTATACCGGAGTTGATTTCTGATACTAAATGAAACCACATGTTTTTCATATTCGCGTTCTGAATCTCCCAAAATCTGTTGAAAAATTGAAAAGAAAAGTTTGAAAACACAAATTTTGATAATAACATCTAAGAAGTTTTTCTTTCTTTATTCCTTAAGAACTTTAACTTTATTAAGTCATTATATGCAAGTGCTCCTCCAAATAAAGATTGCACACGTGCACTAGAAGGAAACATTGAATTTATCCTATTATTATATCCCATTCACCACAGGGAAACTGGTCATAATAATGTGGCTTGACTGCGCAGTTTTTCTATTTGTAAATGTCTAACCTGTTGTTTGTTTGCTGGAAGTTTTGACCACGTGTAGTTTTGTCGAATATGAAATTCTACGTCGGTGTTCATGTTTACACTTTCATCACTGATTCAACTAAGAAAAGAGGAAGCAAATATTATGTAATTTTTAGATAGCATAAAAACCAGTTCTTAACCTTTTTTAACCCACGCAGCACTAAATAGCATTTTTATATGTCATTATTATTATTAATCATTAACTATGAAATCGTTATTAACTGCTTCTCTAATTCTTTTCTCATATAAATTATTGAAAGTAATCTTTACAAAAATAAATACGAGTGTCATGTAACAGTAACGATATTCCAATTCCCTGCACTAAGGTTTATTGACTGTCACATGCATATCAGAAGCAAACCAAATTTTGACAGTTATAAATTAATAACTAAACATTGAGGAACCAAACGTTTTTACTAAATTAGAAAAGACAAATGCCTCAACATACCAAAAATTCAAACAAAATAAATCACTGTCAAATATATTCTATTATTGACTATGATAAATACCTTGTTCCAAATAAATGAAAGCAAGAAAACCATGATGAACGGGGAGCTTAGCCCCCGAAATGTACATCTGGGACATTAAAAGATCTTTGGTGGATTAGTGCTTTCTTGCTTTCATTTATTTGTAATTGTGTACACGGTTTCTGGCTTGTTTCGTTTGAAACCTTGTTCTGCTTACAATTAATAAAATTAAATTCCATTCATAAAACATACAATGTACAAACGTTTTCCTAGAGCCTTAAAAATCTTAAAATCTGTTTAAAATTCTTGATGGGATAATATTTTTACTGTGGGACATGGATAAAAGTTATCGAGTGTTGCTGCACTCATCATGAGATCAATGACTGATAACTCTCTCTGGAAAAAGTGAATGTTGCATAGTCCTTGGGTTTTGTGTCCTTGGTCCCTTATCTCTCTGGTAACCCAAGGACTATGCGACATTCACTTTTTCCGGATACAGCATATACAGGATTATGAGACACTTCAAGACATAAGACTTGGGCGTGGTGTTTTGCACTTCTGATAATGCCAAGTGGATCTTGAACGCACCCCATTAACACAACGATGAACATATATTCCAATGAACAGGAGTTTACAAGCTGTGATGCCCGAACTGAGGCTTTGTTTGATCCATGTCTGGATCGTTCCCAGAACGATTCAAGGAGCATCACCATTCCTGGAGAAATGGTGATTGAAAGTCAGCCTATGTGGATCATCCTATCAAGGCTGGGCAGCATATGCTCCCAATGGAAGAGTGCATGGGGATCCTGTGGAAGGGAGTCGACAGAGACAGGATCTTATTGAAGAAAGAGATGGAAATCAGAAGGCACCACAACCGAGATGACATCATCCTCCTGAATGGTCAAACCAACTTTGAAAGAGAAGGCATAATTGACTTCCTGATTGGAATGGAAGACAAGCAGCGAAGCGGAAGAGGTTCCTAATAGGTCAGCACTTTTGGAAGCCCTCGACTAGGTCTGCCAATCCGTTGATTATATAAGAGCATGGATTCTCATCGGATAACATCCGATGATGAATTCAATCAAAACGCATTAGGCATTAAATATTTCTTGTTTCACATATCACTGCTTAGTCTTTTTTTGTGTTTTACTTAAGAAAAATACCTCAGAAGATCAAAAATTGGACCTTCTGTCCCCTTAGGAGAATCAGTGGAACAAGAACTCATTTCCTGTCCCGAGAATCGCTTTCAATTCTACATAACTCAAGAGTTTGCTTGCCATTTTTCTATCTGAATGCCTTTAAATTTTTCTCTATTTGGGTTGTAAATTAGAAATCCGAAAGAAACTTCACATTTCATAGATTTCTACAATCAGAATTAATTAAGAAGCAGTGGATTAGCTTTTATCAGCAAGGAACTTGTACCCAAATGCAAACAGCATAGTGTGCTCAGTTTATTTTGAAGTGTCATGCTTTTTTTATGATTCTGCAGTTTTAAATTCATTGATAATTAAAACGAAATTCATTGAAACTCGATTCTGTTCCAGCTCTAAACTAGTGGCTACCACCTGTTCTTGGATCTAAAGGAGGTCATCGGCAGCCTGCATTTCAGCGACAATGAAAAAGTGAAAACTGCGTGCCTACTCTGGTAAACTTCAAAAACAACGACCGCGACAACCAGACTGGGTATAACCGTCGAAGGAATGAAAATTTTTTAAAACATGAGTAAAAATACCATTTTAAACTTCACAAACATTATAACACAAATTACACTTATAACACATTATATGACGATCATCTCCTATAAATAGTGAAACAATAACATATACGACAAAAACTTAACACAAAACGTGAAATTGTCATTTGCATTAAGCAGACATCGCCACGAAGTTGGTTGATAGCAAATGCAGCATTCTTATTTCACACATTTGCCACTTCACCTGATTTTTGCATTAATTATTACGGAGTAATCACACTTATTAAGTCTATTCGTTATGCCTGATAACTTTGGGACCTTCATAAATGACGTGGTCAATTTAGGGGTTGGGAGGGGGAGGTTAGGATTTAAATATTTATGACCACAAAAGGGAGAGAGGGGGATCAAGTAATGACCAGCTAGTCAAATAATTTTGAACTCAATCAAAAACCAGCATTTTAAAATTTGTTCTTCATTAAAAATCGGCATTAGTTAGGGGGTAGATGATTTCTCTGACCAAATATAACCCACCAATGACCAAAAAGGTAAATGAAAAAAAAAACTGACCACAACTTTTATTAATGATCTGGTCAATTAAACTTTTTTCTGTGGGGTTAGATAGGTATAGTCCAAGTTAAACTGGTAATTATTCTAGAAAACATTCGACCTACCATAAGATTGAAGTAGACAGTGTTTGACAATGTTATATGCAATTTCAATGACCATATCGACACAGGTCATCTCAGCTGTGGTGGACATTTAAATGACATCATCTTTCACCTTTTAATTGTATTCGATATTGCGTTAATTAAATTGAAATAAGGAAATAATAATTTTTATAAAAGAACAACATCCCAAAATCATTTTTGGAAAACTCTTCATTAGGAGTTTTAGCAGAAACTACTTCTAAGACTGCATGGTTGGTCTGTTATTTATCGGCCGTCCACTTTTTCCGCGATAACTTAAAGACAGGCTAACCTTTTCAAATTCTATTTTCAGAAATTGGACCATCAAGGTCTTAGCTTGGCTGTGTCAATTTTTCAGGCTTTTTCGTAGACCTCTTCAAGTTGAATTCACATGCTAAAAGAGTGACTGTAAAGAATACCAAGATAAGAACATGTCATATAAACATTGATTCGTCAAGAATAAACACAGTTATTTTCTGTTTATCTTGTAAGTATTGTTAAAGTGAGCACACACACATGTGACGATTGCTATGTTGATGCACGATTGCTCATAATGTATATAATTAAGTAGTGGAAGAATGAAGCTATTTATTGGTCTGTCCCCATCATGATTTCTACATTTTTTGAGATAGAAGATTGTAATTCGGAATGCAGCTTACTATGGGCATGTCCACCTTCACTATGTAGTTTGCTTGTGATGGTTGCACTGGGGTTGGAATTACAAAGGTGGGAGTCAGAGGGGACGAAAGTGCTATTTAGGTATGTAAAGGAGTGAAATTCAGTATCTAGATTCCTCTAGGCAAGATCTACATTCCTATGAAGTTAAGCCAAATTGTTCCAGTAGGGTCGAAATTGTGGAGATGGGGGTTAAATAATGCAGACAAAGGAGTAAAAATTGATGACCACAGGTTTTGCTACTTGCCTATAGTTTACTTGGAGGAATGAATTTCTTAATAAAAGGAATAAAGGTCAAAATGATATGGTAGCATATACTTTAATTGCCTTACGTATTTCGGTTTACACCATCTTCGGAGGCTGGTATAGCTACAAAGATTTAGCTGGCCATGGTCAGGGTTTATATACAAATGTGGGTAAGGTAAAGGTTGCTGACTGGTGAAAATACAGGTTGCTGAACGGTTTACATACAGTGGAATAATAATATGCGCTAAGTTTGGTGGATTGTATGATGAGAATGGCAGACTTAATAGAGAACAGTTGTAATGTCATTTGTCTGCTTCAATGAGGAGGTCAAGAATGTCGTCTCTTTCGAAGGTGGTCTCATTATTAAGTATGGTGATAATAAGTCTGATTAGGTCCGCCATTCTCATCATACAATTTACCAAAGTTAGAGCATATCATATAATTATTATTCCAGTGTATGTAAACCAATCCGCAACCTGTATTTTCCACCAATCAGCAACCTTTACCTTCCCCACTTTTGTATATAAACCCTGGCCATGGCCACCTAAATCTTTGTAGCCTCTGAAGATTAGGGGAGGTTCTAGAAATTAAGGCGTCGACTACTTAGGTCATTTTGCACCTTTTACACAAGTTATATCTGTACGCAGCCTGAGACAAACACAAACATCCATGCCCACGGCGGGATTCGAACCCACAGCCAGGCGGACTCGAGAACTAGAAAGCCTACGCCCTAGCCCTCTCGGCCACCTGGCCGGCTCCGAAGATGGTGTAAACTGAAACGCGTAAGGCAATTAAAGTATATTCAAAGCATTTTGAGCTTTATTCCTTTCATTTAGTTTATTGATACTTGACAATATGGACATCATGAATTTCTTGGTAATAAATGTACAAATGTATTTCTGCTTCACGGCTAAAGCTCCTCTTTGACATGTTTAAAAGATTTTATTTAATTTTGAGTGCATGTAACCATTTGAGGTGGGTGCCACTCGATTGTACTACATCTTAATAAATTTTCTTAAGGTTCTGTGAATTTTTCACAATAACTCTGATATACAGTGATGTTCGTAAATTAAGGGATTCCCAAACGGTTCTGTTGTCTGATTGGGACCAAATTTTGTAGAAAGTGCAGGAGGTTTCCCTGCGGGAAAATCCCAACAACAAAAAAAAAAGTTATGAAGGTTGTCTATCAGCAGTTCAGATCATTGCTAATGCACCACGTAAGATAACCTGCATGTTACTCTTGGTCATTGATCGGGTGTCAATTGTTAGCCATGGCCAATCGTGTCCAGTTGGGTAGAGGCTGAGTGAAAGGGCGTCTACAGTCCCAATATTTCTCTACAATAATGATGTTCTTAAGATTTGTGTCTGTTATGCCCATTTAGTTGGGAGGATCTTGTCAATTTATTATCACAGCCTACCTTCATTTTATTTAATGCGATAACTTGTCACTCATTCCATGCAATTGTAACGTGGGAGTCTTTATTACTCTTATGTAACAATCACAGAATTCCCAATCGTTAATATAGTTTACCTTAAGCCTAGAAATTAATGATCATATAGTGGATTTGAATGAAACAGAACCGTCGTGCCTGCAATAAATTTTAAATCAAACGAGATCAGTTAAGAAACTAGGACCTCCCCTCCCATCAATAAGATTTGAGAAAACGTGATTCACAAATGAACAAAACATCCGAGTTAAATTCAAACTGTTTATTAAGAAAAAGATGAAAAATTCAAATTGTAATGATATTAGAAAAGGGTTAGTAAGTTACAAGCTATAATAATTAAATGAATAAATTAAACAAGCTTTTTACATTTGTCAAATCAAGGTTCAAGTGTCCATATAGTCAAAACGCATCTAGCAATTAACTTATAGAAGATAATTACATACCATTGCAATTTGCTGATCAGAGTCCATATCAAGGTCCTTAACTATCATGTATATTATCACAATTAGAAACACAAGCAAACACAGTAAATCCCGATGTGGAGTTGCTACTCCTATAACCATAGCGGGAAACACCTAGAGCACATGATAACACAAGGCAGATTCACCACACACTACCCCCCTGACCACACATTTATCTCCTCCCGACTGCCCTGGACCACCGCCACTATAGACTTAGCTGTCAGACTTGCCACCCCACCTCAATATCACATGTTCCACCATAAACAAAGCACTCGCTAGCGATCATAACCCGATCACCATCTCTGTAGAAAGTCCCACTAGGCCTGGCTTTCACCGCCGCCCTACCTATACGGCTCATCAAAACACCTTAGATGATGAGACCACACAACCCAACAACTCACCAGACGGTATAGTAGACCTCACCTTATGGTTAGAAAGCCTCACCGCACGATAAGATACCCTTAGAGACCGGCCACGATTACAACCCCCGTGGTGGAATGACAATTGCACCGCAGCTGCAACAGCAAGAAAAGAAGCTAAAAAGAACTTTAACCGCTGCCGTTGTCAAACATGTTGGGTAAAGATGAAAAAGACACAAGCGATGACAAAACGCACCCTGAAATTTGAAAAACGGAAACACTGGACCACTACTATCCAATATTTACACAGACACCCCCCCTAACAAATGGCGGGGCTTCTTAAAAACTTTTTACAGACCAAAAGAATATACAATACCTATCATAGCCAATGGTCAGGAAACCCTGTCCCCCTGGGAATTGGGGAAACGAATTTTGGATAATCTAAAACACAACTTAAATCCAACCCCCATGGAATTATCAGAAGAGCCATACCAACATATCCCCACCGATCCACCCTCAACAGCAACAAATCAGGAACAGTGGGAATCAGAATTTAATTTTCACGAACTGAACAGAATTATCAACAAGCTCCACAAGGCCGCACCGGGCCTAGATGACATCTCCAACAAGATCATCAGGAAACTTGCCCCAACACAAAAACGTTCACTCCTAGACATCTTCAACAAGAGCTGGAACCTGTCAATTATCCCGGCAACATGGAAAAAAGCCAGTATATTTCCTATACTGAAACCTAATGCCCCACCACGATTAACTTCATCCTACCGCCCAATAGCAATAATTTCAAACGTAATAAAATTGCTGGAAAAACTGATAAATAACCGCCTAACAGCTTTCCTGGAAGCCAATGCTCTTTTACACCCAAATATGTTCGGTTTCCGCCCTTTCAGAAACTCCAATATACCGTCGTTATTATTAGCAGATGCAGTTTGGGAAGCAAGAGAAAAAAATGAATTCTTAACAACTGTCTTCCTAGACCTCAGAAAAGCATACGATTCGATTGATTGCACTACCTTAATCGAAAAAGTGCATAAGCTCCAAATTCCAGATAAATATGTAAACTGGGTGACCGCATATCTATCCAACAGATCCATTTACATTAAGAACATGTTCCCGAAATATGAAGTAATCATCAACAAAGGTCTTCCCCAGGGCTCCGTTCTAAGCCCAACATTGTTTAACATCTATTGCATTGATATTTTCAACTCTGCCATCCCTCCCACACAAATGTATATCTACGCGGACGATATCATGATGTGGTCAAAAGATAGATCTCTGCCCCAAGTTCGGCAAACTCTTCAAGACACTCTTAATCACCTAGAAGAATGGGCAGGCAATAACGGCATGAAATTTGCCCCTGAAAAATCCGCAGTGGTATCCTTCTATCGAAAACGATGCAGAATCAAAACACATCTAAAAATGTACAGGGAAAACCTCCCAATTAGATAACAACATACATACTTAGGCATTCCGTTTTCTTACACATTATCCTGGTCAGCTTTAGTAGCCAAAATTAAAACAAAACTCCTAAAATATTGGGGCCTATTAACTAGATTGTTCCGATATTATTGGGGACCCGGGGGAAACATCCCATCAACGATTTATATCGCATTGTTTAAGCACTCTACTGATTACTACGCCCCTTTTCTTCTACAATGCTCACCATCCACCATCAGAGCACTAGTAACTCTAGAACACAAAATTCTAAGAAGAATCCAATCAGCGCTTATCAGTACCCCAATAGACGTATTATACATCACAAGCAATTCAACCCCACCAAGATGCCGATG
>JAHWFO010041068.1:0-12337 GCA_023313115.1 Rhysida immarginata
AATATATCAAATAACTTGGATTGATGTGCCATGGATGAATATAATGTGAAATTAATGATAGTCGAAATTGGTTCAAAGTAACCTGGTTTAGTGGTACCATTGTGGTTCATTGGAACTTTCAAAGCTAAAATATGCTTTGTAATATATCAAACAACTTGGAAAAATATGCCATGAATGAATATAATGTAAAATTAATGATATTCGAAATTGGAAAAAACGCACCTGGTTTAATGGAACGAATATGGTCCATTGGAACGTTCAATACTAAAATACGGCATGTAATACTGTATATCAAACGATTTTGAATGACGTGTGATGAATGAATATAAAGTAAATTTAATGATAGTCGCAATTGGAACCAAGGTACCTGGTTTATTGGAACCATCATGGTTCACTGGAACTTTCAATGCTAAAATTATGCATGTAATATTTCAAACAACTTGGAATGATGTGCTAAGAATGAATATAAGGTAAAATAAATGATAGTAGAAACTGGTTCAAAGGCACCTTTTTTAGTGGAACCATTATGGTTCATTGGATCTTTCAATGCTAAAATATGGCATGTAATATATTAAACGACTTGGAATGATGTGTCATGAATGAATATAACGTAAATTTGATGATAGTCGCAATTGGCTTCAAGGAACCTGGTTTAGTGGAACCATTATGGTTTTTGGAACTTTCATTGCTAAAGTATTGCATGTAATATATCAAATCATTTGGAATGATGTGCCATGAATGAATATAATGTAAAATTTATGATAATCGAAATTGATTCAAAGGTACCTGGTTCAGTGGAACCATTGTGATTCACTGGAACTTTCAATGCTAAAACTTGGCATATAATATATTCAAAAGACTTGGAATGATGATCGGCCTCGGTGGCTCAGAGGTTGCATGATCGCCTCTGATGCCCTAGGCCGCAGGTTTGACCCCGGCGCAGGACGACGAGGATTTTTTCAGGGGGAAAATCCTGAGATCACGCACTTCCTTCGGAAGGGAAGTAAAGCCGTTGGTCCCGTGTAGTGGTTTGCCGGCTGCACGTTAAAGAACCCTTGCGAGGCAAAATTTGCGAACCTTATAACGCCGTCCTGAAATGACCATGGCAGTTGAAAGGACGTTAATACCAAACAAACCAAACCTTGGAATGATGTGTCATAAATGAAGATAACCTAAAGTTGATGATAGTCGCAATTGGTTACAAGGAACCTGGTTTAGTGGAACCATTATGGTTCACTGGTACTTTCGATGCTAAAATATGGCATGAATATATGACACAACTTGGAATGATAAGCTATGAATTAATATAATTTAAAATTAATTATAGTCGAAATTGGTTCAAAGTAATCTGCTTTAGTTCAACCATTGTATTTCTATGGAACTTTCAATGCTAAAATATGGCATGTAATACCTCAAACAACTTGGAATTATGTGACATGAATGAATATAACCTAAAATCATTGATAATCTAAATTGTTTCAAACTTACATGGTTTAATGGCATCATTATGATCGATTAAAAACTTTAATTGTTAATATAGGGCAGTTGAAAAATATGGTTCCGCGAATGGCTTAGTTATACTTCGTTATGTCCTTTCTTAATGATTTACTAGGTATGGGAAGGTGCTTTATGCTAATAGTGTGGAGAAACGCGTTTTTCTGTTTTGTCTGTCTGTCCGTCAGTAACTCTAACTACTCGGAGGCTATGAAAGATTTTCAAAATCTGTTTTCGTCAGTCGATAGATATGGTTCATGGCACGAACCAGTCACAAATATTATCTAAATCGTAATGACGAGATAGAAGCGGTTATTCATTGCTGTTTTCGTCAGTCGATGAATATGGTACATGGCACAAACCAAACAAATATTATTTAAATCGGTTGAATAGCACATGCACAAATGGTACCTTCACGACCCAACCTAGCAGTTTTCAATGCAGAGATATATTAATATATCAAATAAATAATAATGACGAGATAGAAGCGGATATAAATTACTGTTTTCGCCAATTATTATATATGGTTGCGGGTATGAACCATTTTGAAAAGTGTTGAAATCGAAAAAATTGCACGTACGCTAAGGTTATCCTTATAATATTTTCACTAATAAGATATGGCATGTAATATATCAAAGAAATTAGGAAGATGTGTGGCGAAGGAACATAATGTAAAATCATTGATAGTCGAAATTGGTTGAAATGAAACTGGTTTAGTGAAACCATTGTAGTTCATTAGAACTTTCAATGCTAAAATATGTTTTGTAATCTATCAAACAACTTGGAAAGATACGCCATGAATGAATATAATGTAAAATTAATGATAGTGGGAATTGGTACAAAGGCACCTGGTTTATTGGAATCATTGTGGTTCATTGGAACTTTCAATGCTAGAATATGGCATGTAATATATCAAACAACTTGAAATTATGTGCTATGACTCAATATAACGTAAAATTATTGATAGTGGAAATTGCTATAAAGGCACTTTTAGTGGAACCTTCACGACCAGACCTAGAAGTTTTCAATGAAAAGATATATTAATATATGTTCAACTCCAAAATAGCGGATAGAGTCGGACGTGCATAATTTCGCTCTCTGAATCTCGGAGCTCAGGAACATGATTTTTTTCTAGTTATCGGTAATTTTCTTTTATTATCAGCTGCTTACGTAATCTCTACTTAATTTTAATTTTGTATCACTAATGAACACTCTTAAATACGCCTAATTATGCCAAGAGAGAACAAAAACCAGCTTGCTCAAAAGCTGCTCCCCGCTCGTTCCACTACAATGGACTCTCTTAGTGAAGTCGCATTAGACGATTCCATAAAACCGACAGTGGAAAAAAGCATTCTCCGATCCTACGACTATAGATCACATTGTTTCGAGGATTATGGATACAATCCTGGAGAAAATGGATCAGAAATTACAAGACTTTCTACCGAGTTTAATCAGCTTTCCGAAAAACTAGATTCTTCCTGCACTCGCCTCGACTCATTAGAATCTCAATTTAATTCACTTCACTTGAAACTGGAATCTTTTGAATCTTCTCCCCGTCTGAATGACGTGACTCGCCTTGACGATGTTGTCAAACGCATGGATGAGCTAGAGCAACACTCTCGTCGCTCAAATATTAGGATTTTTAATTTCCCCGAGGAACCTAGGGAGCATCTATCGGATAAAGTCGCTGAATTAATCTCTTCTAAATTGAAGATTTCGATTACCGGTTCTGACTTCGCCGATATCCACCGTTTGGGTTCTCGGTCCAGTACTTCGATCCGACCTGTGATCGCCCAATTATCTTCCCTTATCATCAAAGACTCCATTATTAAAAATCGTCATCATCTTCGTGGTTCACCGATAGTGATTGTGGAAGACTTAACCGCTGTTAGATATAGACTACTACGTTCGGCAAAACAGAAGTTTGGGCCCCGAAATGTCTGGAGTTCCAACGGGCGCATATTCACTAAGGATTCGGCTGGCAGAGTGATGTCTCTAAGTTCAACTGATGATTTTCAACTGGTCAAGTAGTTTATTTAATATTAAGTTATAGCTCTGCAGCCTTATAAATAATTTATTGTTATTTTTTGTACATATGTTCTCTAGTTAATTACTGTTACAAAGTCTAATATGTTATCACTTGACTTGGTTAGTTGTATTGTTTTTGTTGACATACTTTTTCCCATTTGATTTTCTTTTTTTTCTTTTTTCTCTCATTCCTTTAGTTTACTTGGCGCTGAGTTACATTCCCTACTTCTTTTCTCCGAGTCTTTTTTTACTCTTCCTGTTCTTCCGTTATTCTCGCTTTACTTATATATATAATTCTCTTTTTTGGTCTATTTCTATTTGCCTTCTTTTTCTTATTTTCTCTCTTCTAATTATTTAATTTCTCTAATCCTTTTATTTTTCTGTTGTATACTAACTTTAATTTTGATTTATTCAAGGTACGATTTTTTTTAGTCCTGTCTTTTCTCTATTTTTCCGTAATCTTTAATTAATGTCTTCTTACAAGTACCCAATTGATTTGAATACTCTTAATTCTTTTTTCAATTCTAGTCCGCTCACCTCGGATGAATTCCACTTGATCTTATTCTATTATTCTATACCAACATACGCCTGATCATATTCTATACCAGTATCAAGGCCAATTTTTCTGCTGCTCTTTCAACTCTGTCTAATATCGATACCCCCCCCCCCCTAACCTTATTATTTTTACAGAGTCTTGGTCATACAGTGACGCTGATATACCCGAAATTGATAATTTTAATTCTATCTCAATTCACCGCTCTGATAAACGTGGTGGTGGAATTGCGATTTATATAGCTAAAGTTTTACACTATTTTAAATATTCTAAATATTCAAATATCACTAATGAATAGGAAATTTTAACCATTTGTATTAATGACAAATATTTTATTGTTACGCTTTATCGCCCCCCCTCTGGTCATTTTCGGACTTTTTACTCTTATTTGGCCTCCCTGCTTCTGGATCTTCAATTTCAAAACAAATCCATTATTCTAATTGGCGATTTTAACATCGATTTCGCTAAACCCTCTACTAGTCTAGATCCTATAATGGATTCGATAACCCGATCTGGTCTAATATCATCAACTCTATCTTTCACACATTTTTCTCTCCCTTATCGCTCTTATTCTGCCATCGATCACTGTTTTACAAACTTTAATGCTAATATATTTAGTTGCTTACTCGATGTTGCTATTTCCGACCATTTTCCTCTTTTTTGTGTTTTTAAGACCGCCATTTCAATTAATTCAGTGCACCCTTTTGTTAAGTTTATTAGGAAAGTTTCAGCCTCTCGAATAGCAGTTTTTCGGTCATTCCTTAACCTAACAGATTGGACTACGATTTTTGCTAACGCAACTGATGCTAATTCATTATTCGATGCTTTTTTAGCACACTTACGTCTAGGCTACGATCGTTATTTTTCTTTGTCGATCTTTAGCCCCCCCCCCCCCCTTGAGACCCCACTATTCGTAGACCCCTTACTTGTTAGCTCTTGCTAAACGGAAAAACTCTCTCTATCGCCAATTGCGCAGTAACCCCGACCCAAAATTAACACGAAAATTCAAAACTCTTTCCAATAAAACTCGTCTCTTGGTATACAATGCTAAAAAATTACAATACTCATTTCCAAAAAAGTTGGGACAGTGCAACATATAAGAAGAACTCCAACACATTTGTTTGGATTATTGTATTGGCGTTTATTTCAACGCATTACAATACATAAACGATAAATTAGGCATGGGATCACATATCTTATATGCTTAAAGAAAGATACAGGTGGTTTTCCTGTTTGGCACGTGCAACACACTCCCAAAAAAGTTGGGACAGCACGGCGTTTACTACGGTGTGGCGTCACCTCTCCTCTTGATGACACACTGTAATCTTCTGGGCATCGATGACACCAATCTTTCTAACACCGTAACCGGAATTCTGTCCCATTCCTGTTGGATATAGGTTTTCAGCTGTTCAACTGTCCGGGGTCGTCGCTGTCGTAGTTTTTTTTTAATAATACGCCAAACGTTTTCTATAGGCGACAGATCCGGGCTGCAAGGGGGCCAATCCAACATACGAATGCGCTGCCGACGTAGCCATGCAGAAGTTATGCGCGCTGCATGCGGTCTGGCGTTGTCTTGTTGAAATATACACTGACGTCGTCCAAACAGGCGCCTCTTAAATGGCACCATAGCTTGTTTCAGGATCTGTATATACGCTTCAGCATTGACGGCGCCATTGCAGATGTGCAAGTCTCCCATTCCATGGCCACTAATACAGCCCCAGACCATGACAGACGGTGGTTTCTGTACCGAACGCCTGTAGCACGCGGGAATATCCTTTTCGTCTTTGTTCCGGAGTGTACGGCGTCCATTATTTCCGTAAACAATCGTAAAGGTTGATTCATCGGACCACAATATGTTTTTCCAGCGTGCTTGGGACCAATTGCGATGGGCTCGAGCCTATATCAGACGGCGACGTTGCTGTCGTTTGTTGATGTATGGCTTCCGTTGTGCACAGTATAACTTAAGTTTGCATTTGCGGATGCACCGGCGTACAGTATTCAACGATAATGGCTTCCCGAAGAAATCGCGGGCCCACGTGGCTATGTCCGTAATCGCAGCATTCCTATGCGTGACGCAGTGACGTCGGAGGATCCGAAGAGCTCGAGCATTCAGAATAGGTTTTCTACCTTGGCCTTTCCGAACTGTGATCTCACCACTATCTCGGTAGCGCTTGATAATATTATGTACTGTAGGTGATGACAGGTTAAATCTTCTGGCTATTGCGCGCTGAGAAACGTTGTTTGTGAATTCTTGAATGATTCGAACACGAAGATCTTCGCTAACTGGCTTGCCTCGACCCATCGTTTCGAATAAGTTACCTGAACGACGGATGGCAACTGTTATTTATACGGAATGTAGTACGACGTCAACATTCTAGATTATTCCCGAACAATTCGGAAGGTTCCACTACTAACGGCGCTTTCTACAACGTATGTCCCTACTATTTTGGAACGTGTTGCAACACCCCCATTGAAAATGAACGTCCCGGCCACGATACAAAATGTTTTGGTGCACACAGAATATTTATGTCATTTCATAAACGTATCTGCTATTTGTATTCGCGAGAAAATTTTGTTACATCATCCCTTTTTGTTTTTTCTATATATTTTGCACTGTCCCAAGTTTTTTGGAAATGAGTATTGTATATTACAACCGTCTTTTTCATG
Source organism: Rhysida immarginata (assembly GCA_023313115.1). Taxonomy (NCBI): domain Eukaryota; kingdom Metazoa; phylum Arthropoda; class Chilopoda; order Scolopendromorpha; family Scolopendridae; genus Rhysida; species Rhysida immarginata. The sequence continues at coordinate 6,743 of JAHWFO010041068.1, forward strand.
AGATTTCGTCTAATAAGTCTAAATGGAAAAACCCTCAATAATCTCTTAAAAAAGTCCATTTCCTATACCTTCCCTTTTCAACAATCTGATAATATAGACTCATCATCTCTAACCAATTTTCTTAATACCCTTCTTCCCTCCTCTTCTTCTTTATCTGTTTCAACTCTTGATTACCCTTATAGTGTTTCTTCTAATTCGCCATCATTTTTTGTGGTCCCTACTACTCCCGAGGAGGTCGCTAAAGTTGCTGTACAATTAAAGTCTTCGTCTGCTCCCGACCTATTAGACCTCCGACCGGACATTATAATTTCAGTTATCCAAAGTCTTGCTTCGCCACTTGCTGATATTTTCAATTACTCTATTTCTACTGGTTCATATCCTAGTGCTTTAAAGATAGCTAAAATCTCCCCAATTTTTAAAAAAGGTGACTCTAATAATTACTCGAATTATCGCCCTATTTCTACTTTGCCGATTTTCGCGAAAATTTTAGAGAAACTTTTCTATTCCCGACTTTCTCAATTTATTTATACTAACAATCTTATTAATCCCTCGCAACATGGGTTTATGCCGAATCGCAATGTCGATACAGCTTGCTTTGATCTCTTAGAGTTTTTATCAGCTGAAATGTCTGCAAACAAATACGTAGCTACGCTTTTTGTAGATTACTCTAAAGCCTTTGACTCTATTCCACTTCCTTTGTTGTTCTTTAAACTATCTGTTTTTTTCAATATTCGAGGTCTTCCCCTTAATTGGTTGACTGAATTGCTAACAGACCGTCGCTACTTTATGGTTCTCTTCGACAAGACCTCGACAACTTTAGTTAGGAACCAAGGTTTACCTCAGGGTTCTATTCTCTCCCCTCTTCTTTTCAATTCATTTATCAATGACTTAATTACGGCTCTTTCCCCTACTCCCTCTATACTTTATGCTGATGATGTCACCTTTTTATTCTCTGAGCCAAATATAACGAATCTCATTTCTGTAATTAACCACTTGCTAGTCAATTTTAAACTGTGGAATTCCGCCAATTTATTATTAGTTAACGTCGATAAATCTAAACTTATGTTCTTCTATCAACGTAACAAACGTAGCATTCCTATTAATCCTCCCGTTTACTACGGTCTTCATCTCCTTAACACTACTAACTCATTTAAATATCTAGGCCTTGTTTTATCTCATGATTTATCCTGGGATAAGCTTATTGACATCTTACTCATAAAATTAAATAAAAATCAAGGGTTGATTTCAAGACTTCAATTCCTACCACAACATATTCTTTTACTCCTTTACTATTCTTTGATTCATTGTTCTTTATGTTTTGGTATTATTTTTTGGGGGTCCACTACTTCTTATAATCTTACTAGACTCCTTAAACTGCACTAATGGTTTCTCCGTACCCTTTTGAAACTTCCTAAACCTCATTCTGTTTCTCATTTTTTCTCTTCTCTAGGAATCCTGACTATTAGCCAAATCTATTTCATTCAAATATGTTCTTTTATTTATAAATCTATTAATCAGATGCTAATCCTATCATCTCCCATTTCCATACGGTTACACTCAGATTTCCATAATTATACCACTCGTAATAAGACTGCGATCAGCCTGCCCTTAACCAAGAAGAATTTTGAGCGCAGATGTGTCTCATTTTCCGGGGTCAGATGCTGGTCTCAGCTTCCTACTAATATATGCTCATTATTCCCTTACGTCGTAGTTAGGAAAGCAAATCGAACTTTTTTATTGTCTAATTATCTACCTTGAATTTAAATCATATTTTTTTTCTTTTTTTCTTTGTTTGTTACCTATATATTTGTTAATTATATTCTGTACTTAGTTCTATTTTGGTTACCTTCGGGAACCTACTTGTCGGCCTTATCGGCCATATGGACCCCAAAAGGTAAATTGTAAAAATTAATAGTAAATAAATAAATAAATAAATAAATAAATATATCAAACAAATTGTAACGACGAGATAGAAGCAGATATAAATTACTATTTTTGCCAATTATTAAATATAGTTGCGGGAATGAACCATTTTGAAAATGTTTGAAATCGAAACTATGGCACCTGCACTAATGGTACCATTATAACACCCTCGAATATTTTCACTGATAAGATATTAATGGCATGTAATATATTAAACAAATTGGGAAGATGTGTCACGAAGGAATATAACGTAAAATTATTGATACTCGAAATTGGTTCAAAGATACCTGGTTAGTGAGACCATCGTGGTCCTTTGGAACTTTCAATGCTAATATATTGCATGTAAAATATCAATAAAATTCGAATGATTTGCCAAGAATGAATATTTTGTAAAATTAATGATAGTAGAAATTGGTTCCAAGGAACCTGGTTTAGTGGAACGATTATGTTTATTGAACTTTCAGTGCTAAAATATGGCATATAATATGTCAAAAAACTTGGAATGATGTGTCATGAATGAATATAACGTAAGATTAATAAAAGTCGAAATTGGTTCCAAGGAATCAAGTTTACTAGAACCTTTTTGGTTCATTGAAACTTTCTATAATAAAATATGGCAAGTAATATATCAAACAACGTGGTATGATGCGTTATGAATGAATATAACGTAAAATAATGACAGTCGAACTTAGTTTCAAGGAACCCGGTTCATTGGAACTTGCAGTGCTTAGACATGGCATGTAGTCAAGCAGTTTAGAATGATCTATCGTAAATGAATGTAAGGTAAAATTAATGGTAATATAGATTGGTTCAAAGGTACGTGGGTTAATGGTATATTTATTATCAATTAGAAATCAAGTATGGTATCAGTGGTATCAATTATTATTTTTCTCGTTCTTTGATTTTCGGAATTCCACTTTGTTTCGAAGATAGGAAATGATAATGGTTTTTCCGACAAAAACAATTTTTATTAACTAATATTACATGTAAAGCTTCTTAATCTCCAACAACTTCTGAAAATGATACCTCAAGATTTGGAGTGGTGATCAAAAAGTAAATTCGCCTGTTTTCCTTCTACAATCGTGATCGAAAAAAAACAAAACATGTATATTCGATAAAACAATTCAACTTTTATTCTTCCACATTATCTCCAAGCGAATTGAGGCAACAATATCAGCGGTGGACAAGTTTCTACTCGCCTTGTCGTCCGGTTGAGTGTTGAACTAGTTTCTCACTGCCAATTTCACCCCGTCGTCGTTACGGAAATCTTAACGGGTCACTGAATTTTTCAACGGTCCGAAGATATGGTAGTCACTGGTAGCGAGGTGTGGGCTGTATTGAGGATGAAGCAGTGTTTCCCTGTTCCATCGCTGCAACATGTCAGTTACCCGTTTCGTTGCGCGAAAATGCGTTGTCGTGGTGCAGCACGATGTTTTCCGTTGCCAAATCAGGTCTTTTTCTGCGTATGGCTACTCGAAGATTCTTCAATATGTCTCTGTAGCGTTCGGAATTGACAGTGGTATGCGGTGGAAGAAACTCAAGCAGGATCGGACCACGGGACTCCTAAAAGGTGTCAACATGACCTTGCCAGCTGATAGCATAGCTTTAAACTTGCAGAAGTACTCGGCGTTGCCCAGGATAATTGGACTTGTAGTTAAACAGAACAATCTCAAAAAATTAAATTATAATTCCCCAGAAAAATCCGAAAGAGAAGAATTTCCGTCTTCACTGAAAAAATCTATTCTAGCAAATTTTTCGTTGTGGGAGATAAGGTGCGTTTCAAAGCCGTTGATTGCATCATGGTTTCGAGCGTGAAATAATGGTCCCATGATTCAACGTCTGTGATTATTTCATCCAAAAAATCCTGACCCTCCTCCATGTATCGGGTGACATGAGCAAACAAGCATAGAAAGAGGCATCTTCATGTTCAGCCGTAAACTGTCGTGGCACCCATCTCGTGGACCGAGCTGCTCGTTAACAATGTTGGTCGCCATTTCATAAGAAATGTCCAAGGTTGCTGCCGGTTCACGGTAATCTGCCGGTTCTCCCACACTTGCGCTTCCACAGCGGCAAGGTTGCTGTCAGTCACGGATTCCCGCAGCTGGTCAGAGCGATGTTCACTGAGCAGGTCCTCTCGTCCTTCTTTAAAAGCCTTGCACCAACGTTGTACTGTTCGTAGCTGCACGACATCGCCTCCGTACACCGATGTAATATTTTATGTATATCGACTGGTTTCAGTCCTTTTGCACAAAGGAAACGCTTCACTCCGCCGCTTCAAAGCACTGGACGATGAAATGATAGCCGCCTTCTTGTTTGGACTGTAACGTCGCTAGTGCTCGGAGGATGTACACGACACTAACAGATAACTAACAATGAACGAAAATAATATCCAATAAAAATACGCGACTTTACTTTTTGATCATCCCTCATATGAATCCAATCTTCACCTTACTTTATATGCGCCTTGGCAGCAGGAAGGGCCCATGGATTTATGACGTTTGTGCAGTGCTCCTACCATCCACATGTATCAACATGAATCTCGACTCATCAGTTCAAGCAACCTCTTTCCACATGTCTATGGCCACTGCCGATATCTCTGTGCCAATGCTACTCGTTGCAAACTGTGACGGGCAGTCAGCAAAGAAATCGGCGTGGGACGATGACTTCTTTACCCCATATTGAGTAGATGGTTTTGAATGGTGTGGCTCCTTACACTTTTCTGTGCACCATCAATAAATTGCCGAGCTAACTTTGGCCTAAATGACTTCAGAGATAGAGTAGCCCATTCGTTGGGACCCGACAATTTTCCCAAGATTCAATACGCTTAGATTTTTCATTTTACCCATTTTGCGTCCAACTATTGCTGATTCCTGTTCCATCACTATTTAGATTGTAGGATAGCAGCTAACGTCATTCGGTTTCTGTTGCCAAGACAATTCACAGCGATGCCTTTGATTAAGGCCAACTCCCTCCTATGCAACTGCTCTTCTGTGTATTAGAAAAGTCATTGCGTGTTAAAAGTACAAGAAAACGCGTTGAGTAGATTTGATGTAGATGACTGATATTATTGCGTAACAAAATGTTTATTTTTCAATTTTATTTTATTAATATTAGATGTATAAGAAAATACTGGAACGAATTTGAACTTTTCGTACATAATAACGATCAAACAGATGGTATGTTTATCCTACTTGAAGTGAATACGAACTGTTTAATTTAGCTGATTTTAGAAAACATTGTTTTTTAAGAAAAGACGAAAAGGGCGGAGGAGTGATGATTTCTTATGAAAACACTTTAATCGTTACTTTGATAGTATTTTTTGTTTACAGGAATGTGAGGGGATAACAGGTTCATTTCAATTAATAGAAGAGTCGACGACAGATGGGTGTTCATTTGCCTGTATACACAGGATGATCAGGTTCGATGGTCATAAAGTACCTAGCGTTTTTCTCCGCAAAATTCTAAGACTAAATTTCCTTATCCATTTTTTAAAATTCAAAAAAAAATGCTTGAAATCGTTATCCGGTGTTTGGCTATTATGACGTCAGAAGGCTATAGCCTATTTTGACTATTCTCATAGCCTATTTGAGATTTTGGTAGAACTTCTGTACTGTTAAGTTTAGGGTGTCATGAACAAATCTGAAATAGCGAGAGGTATTACGCAGTGGAACA
>JAHWFO010041068.1:14686-30100 GCA_023313115.1 Rhysida immarginata
ACTGCAATCGCAGATGCAAGCTCGCCAGTGTCTACTGCAATCGCAGATGCAAGCCCGCCAGTGTCCACTGCAACTGCAGGTGCATTCAAGCCAGTGTCCACTACAACTGCAGGTGCATTCGAGCCAGTGTCCACTGCCGATGCCATCAAGCCAATGTTCGCTGCCACAACAGTTAATGCAACAGCAGGTGCCACGAGTGCCACGGAAGTATTCCGTATCGCAAGCACTTCAAGCACAGTCGCTACTAAATTTTCCCCAACAGCACCCGCAACAAAATATGAAGATTCATTGCAGTTACCTTCATCGCAGTATCTCCAACGAATCCCGCAAACTTACCTGATAGATGAGAATTCATCGAAGAATTTGACACTCATTCAGATATTGGGTCTTAAGCTGTTGTGGATTGTTAAGCTAAACAGCAAATGGCTATTGTTTACTTATAATTTTTTGTTAATTTTATTTCAGTTAGTATTTAATGTCGTCAACGACTTAATTTCTTACTTGATTAAGCAGATGAAAATTTACTTATTTTCAATTTAAACATATTGTATGTTCTTATGCGATGTAACCATAATGAGAAATTATTCAATTCAGTTTATAATCAAACGCTATCTTATAATTGTATCTTATACTTGTTAAATCACTAACTTGTATTTACAAATATTTCTTATTGATAATTTAGTCTATTGACTTTTGCCTGTACTTTACTTTTTATTAACTAAGTTTTCCGTTGAGGAAATTTATATCATCGTCGTGTCTCGATGATCTCTAAGCATTTTTCGTTTGGCTCTATATAAATTCATCACCTTGGATGATAGCTAGCATATCCGCAACTGCAATCATGCTTTAAGGTTGCAGTTTGCAATCATCATACTTCGATGTTTGCACTCGCTCGCTCGCAACTGCAATCTTCGTATTCTGAAATTGCAGTCTTTTGCAGTTATCATACTCTGATATCTGCATTTTTTTTTTGCTAATTCACTGCTGAAACCATTTTAGGTTTCAGGCTCGCGCAGTCCGTTCTTCAATGTCTGCTTTTTTTGATAATTCACACTGCCGTTGGCTTTTAAATCGCAGTCTCGCGCAGTCATTGGTATCTCCATGTCTGCTTTTTTCTCGCTCGTAACTACAGTGGTCGTTCTTCGAGATTGTAGTTCATCGCAATCATCATATTTTGATGTTTCTCATTTGCATTTGCAATTTGTCTTCCTTCGAGGTTGCAGTTCCAAGGTCTTCATGCTACGAAGTTTGTCTTCCTTGCTCGCAATTGCAGCCATCTTTGTTGTTAATGTTACAGATTCCAATAAAACTTGATGCAACTCGCTTTGTGTTTTCGCACAGAGCAGTACATTATATTCTGCTTTGTTTTTCGCTTTGCTTTCCGCACAGAGCAGAAAATTATTCTGCTTTGTCTTTTTGTTTTTGTTTAACTTTTTTTGTCTTTCGTGCTTAGCAGTAAAAGTTATTTTCTTTGCTTTCCAAAGTGCGTTTTCGGCTATTCAGAACAAACTGTTGTATAATTTTTATTAATTTAGACATGCTGTACTCTTAATGAATTTATCCCGTGTATTTATCTAAGTTTTGAAAGCCAACCCTTTCAAGCCGGTGGAGAATGTTGACGCCGTAAGCTCTTGCTTTGGGCATTGTTACCGAGTACAATGCCCACTGCTCATCTCTCGAGCCACGTTACCATAGCATAGTTTTACTGTGTTCTTGCTGTAATTTGTTCGTTACCTTTTATTCCTTTTTCTGAGTAAAGTGGGAATTATTATTATTCTGCCAATTTGACTGCATCTTATTGATGTACCCGCTCCGCTTTCCACAACTTCTTGATGTGCCCGCTCCACTATTCTACTCAATATCTCTGATTTCCTTGATTTAAATTTTATGAATTTTTGTCTATTTATTTTCTCATTTGAAAATTGCATTTTTTCATTTGAAAACTACACTTTTTCATTTGTAACGAATTTTTTTTAATTGAAAAGATAATTTTTTCAATTGAAAACTACATTTTACCAATTGCAAAAAGCCGTAAATATGCTATCGGGAATGAACATTTTTGAAAATGCTTGCAATCGAAATAACGGCACGTGCTATAATGGTAACCTTATGACACCCTCCAATATTTTCAATGCTAAAATGTAGCATGTAATATAAAAAACGACTTGGAATTACGTGTCATGAATGAACATAACGTAAAATTAATAATAGTCGAAATTGGGTTTAAGTAACCTGGTTTAGTTGAACCTGTGTGGTTCAATGGAACTTTCAATGGTAAAATATGGCATGTAATATATCAAATATCTTGGAATGATATGCCATGAATGAATATAATGTAAAATTACTAGTAGTCGAAATTGGTTCAAAGGAACTGGTTTAGTCGAACCATTATGGTTCAATAGAACTTTCAATGCTAAAATACGGGATGTAATATATGAAACAACATGGAATGATATCCTATGAGTGAATAATATGTAAAATTATTGATAGTCGAAATTGGTTCCAAAGAACTTGGTTTAGTGGAACCATTATAGTTCATTGGAACTTTCAATGCTAAAATATGGCTTGTAGTATATCAAACGGTTTGGAATGATGTGTCATGAATGAATATAACATAAAATTATTTATAATCGAAATTGCTTCAAGGTAACCTGGTTTAGTGGAACCATTGTGGTTCATTCGAAGTATATTTTGGAAGTATATGTCATGAATCAATATAATGTAAAATTAATGATAGTCTCAATTGGTTCCACGGAACCTGGTTTAGTGAAACCATTATGGTTCCCTGGAACTTTCAATGCTAAAATTAGGCATGTAATATCAAACAACCTGGAATGATGTGCCATGAATGATTATAACGTAAAATTAATGATAGTGGAAATTGGTTCCAAGTAACCTGGTTTAGTTCAACCATTTTGGTTCAATGGAATTTTCAATGCTAAAATATGGCATGTAATATATCAAACAATTGGAATGATATACCAAGAATGGAGATAATGTAAAATTAATGATAGTCAAAATTGGTTCAAAGGAACCTGGTTAATGGAAACAGTTTGTTTCATTCGAACTTTCAATGCTAAAATATGGCATATAATTTTAAGGAATATAATATTAAGGAATATATGCAATGACGAGATAGAAGCGGTTATTCATTACTATTTTCATCAGTCGATGAATATGGTAAATGACACGAAACCAGTCACTAATATTATCTAAATCGGTTCAATAGAACGTTCACTAATGGTACCTTCACGACTCCACCTAGCAATTTTCAATGAAGAGATATATTAATATATCAAACAAATGTTAACGACGAGATAGAAGCAGATATAAATTCCTATTTTCGCCAATTATTAAATATGGTTGCGGGAATGAACCATTTTGAAAATGTTTGAAATCGAAACAATGGCACCTGCTCTAATGGTACCATTATAACACCGTCGAATATTTTCACTGATAAGATATTAATGGCATGTAATATATTAAACAAATTGGGAAGATGTGTCACGAAGGAATATAACGTAAAATTATTGATACTCGAAATTGGTTCAAAGGTACCTGGTTTAGTGGAAACATTGTGGTTCATTGGAACTTTCAATGCTAAAATATGGCATATAATATATCAAACAATTTGGAATGATATGTCATGAATGAAAATAACGTAAAATTATTGATAGACTAAATTGGTTTCAAGGAACCTTGTTTAGTGGAACCCTAATGGTTCATTGGAACTTTCAATGTTAATATATTGCGTGTAAAAAATCAATCAAATTGGAATGATTTGCCAAGAATGAATATTTTGTAAAATTAATGATAGTAGAAATTGGTTCCAAGGAACCTGGTTTAGTGGAACCCTAATGGTTCATTGGAATCTTCAACGCTTATATATTGCAGGTAATAAATATGTCAAACAACTTGGAATGATTTGCCAAGAATGAATATTTTGTAAAATTAATGATAGTCGAAATTCGTTCAAAGGAAGCTGGATTAGCAAAACTATTATGGTTCACTGGAAGCTTCAATGCTAAAATGCAGCATGTAATATATCAAACACCTTGGAATGATGTGTCATGAATGAATATAATGTAAAATAATGATAGTCGAAATTAGTGTCAAGGAACCTGGTTTAGTGGAGCCATGATGTTTCATTGGAACTTTCTGTGCTTAGATATGGCATGTAGTATATCAAGCAACTTAGAAAGATGTGTCGTTAATGAATGTAAGGTAAAATTAATGGTAATGTAGATTGGTTCAAAGGTCCGTGGGTTAATGGTATCTTTATTATCAATTAGAAATCAAGTATGGTATCAGTGGTATCAATTATTATTTTTCTCGTTCTTTGATTTTCAGAATTCCACTTTCTTTCGAAGATATAAAATGATAATAATTTTTAGGCAAAAACAATTTATTATTACCTAAAATTACATGTAAAGCTTCCTAATCTCCAACAACTTCTGAAAATAATACCTCCAGCTTGGATGTACGAGTGGTGATAAAAAAGTAAATTCGCCTATTTTCCCTCTACAATCGTGATCGAAAAAAAAAACACATGTAAGTTCGATAGAACAATTCAACTTTTATTCTTCCACATTATCTCCAAGCGAATTGAGGCAACAATATCAGCGGTGGACAAGTTTCTACTCGCCCTGTCGTCCGGTTGAGTGTTGAACTAGTTCCGCACTGTCAATTTCACCCCGTCGACGTCACGGAAATCTTAACGGGTCACTGACTTTTTCAACGGTCCGAAGATATGGTAGTCACTGGTAGCGAGGTCGGGCCTGTATTGAGGATGGAGCAGTGTTTCCCTGTTCCATCGCTGCAACAGATCAGTGACCCGTTTCGTTGTGCGCGAACATGCGTTGTCGTAGTGCAGCACAATGTTTTCCATTGATAAGTTAGGTCTTTTTCTAGATATTGGTGGAAGAAACTCAATTGACAATGGTATTTGGTGGAAGAAACTCAAGCAGTATCGAACCACGGGAATCCTAAAAGCATGTCAACATGACCTTGCCAGCTTATAGCATAGTTTTAAACTTTTTCGTTGTGGGAGATAAGGTGCGTTTCCAAACCGCCGATTGCATCTTGGTTTCGGGCGTGAAATAATGGACCCATGATTCAACGCCTGTGATTATTCGATCCAAAAAATCCTGACCCTCCTCCTGGTATCGGGTGACATGAGCAAACAAGCATAGAAAGAGGCATCTTCATGTTCAGCCGTAAACTGTCGTGGCACTCATCTGCATGACACTTTGCAAAAGGCGAGCTGCTCATGAACAATGTCGTACGCCATCTCATAAGAGATGTCCAAGGTTGCTGCAATTTCGTTCACGGTAATCTGCCGGTTCTCCCACAGCTGCACTTCCAAAGCGGCAATGTTGCTGTCAGTCATGGATTCCCGTAGCTTGTCAGAGCGATGTTCACCCAGCAGGTCCTCTGGTCCTTCTTTAAAATCCTTGCATCAACGTTGTACTGTTCGTAGCTGCACGGCATCGCCTCCGTACACCGACACAAATATTTATGTATATCGACTGGTTTCAGTCCTTTTGCACAAAGAAAACGCATAACACTTCGCCGCTCCAAAGCAGTGGACGATGAAATGACAGCCGACTTCTTGTTTGGACTGTCACGTCGCTAGTGCTTGGTGGATGTACACGACACTAACAGATAACTAACAATGAACGAAACTAATATCGAATAAAAATACGCGACTTCACTTTTTGATCATCCCTCATATGAATTCAATCTTCATCTTATTTTATATGCGCCTTGGCTGCAGGAAGGTCCCATGGATTTATGTTGTTTGTGCAGTGCTCCTACCATTCACATGTACCAACATGAATCTCGACTCATCAGTTCAAGCAACCTCTTTCCATATGTCTATGCCCACTGGTGATATCTCTGTGCCCATGCTACTCGTTGCAAACTGTGACGGGCAGTCAGCAAAGAAATCCGCGTGGGACGATGACTTCTCTACCCCATATTGAGTAAATGGTTTTGAATTGTGTGGTTGCTTACACGTTTCTGTGCATCATCAATAAATTGCCGAGCGTCTTTTGCCTAATTGACTTCAGAGATGGAGTAGCCATTCGTTGGGACCCGACAATTTTCCCAAGATCAAATACGCTTAGATTTTTCATTTTACCCATTTTGCGTCCCATATTACTGATTCGTGACCCATCACTATTTAGATTGTCATAACTAGCAACTTACGTCATTCGGTTTCTGTTGCCAAGACCGCTCATAGCGATGCCTTTGCATAAGGCCAGCTCTTTCCAATTCAACTGCTCTTCTGTGTATTAGAAAAGTCATTCAGTGTTCAAAAGTACAAGAAAACACTTTGATGTATTTATTTTCCTGATAGCTTTTACGCAAAACCAATTTAGGTCACGTATTGATTTGGAAAAACGTTAATACTTGAAATTTTAGGTGAAAGCTTAATTTCATATTTAAATGTATACAAAAATGCTTAAAATACGAACATATGAACTCAATCACCATTGATATTAAATTCTTCAGGGAAACAGCTCATTGAAAATCATTATTTATTGAAGGAAAAATAACGGATTCTTAAAGTAGAAAATGTAACGATTCACAACTATGTCAATAATGTTGAAAAAAATGTTCAAACTGTACGGATGAGACGTCACGTCTGTTATGTTTGATTCACATGGAAACCTTAGAGTGTTTATCTTTCAGTGGTAGAAAGTAGTAATCGTCAAGTGAATCCGCATCAAAATTTAAAGTAAGACTCACTTTAAAATACATTATCATTATTATTTTATTATTATTATTATTATTATTATTATTATTATTATTATTATTGTTATTATTATTATTATTAAAATGTATCCATCTTTTTTCTGTTTTTTTCTGGTACAACGGATTCGATGTAGATGACTGATATTATTTCTTAACAAAAAGTTTATTTTTCAATTTTATTTTATTAACATTAGATGTATAAGAAAATACTGGAAGGAATTTGAACTTTTCGTTCATAATAACGATCAAACATGTGGTATGTTTATCCTACTTGAAGTGAATATTAATATGAGAGAACAAGAACTGTTTATTTAGATGGTTTTAGAAAACATTGTTTTTTAAGAAAAGACGAAAAGGGCGGAGGGGTGATGATTTTTTATAAAAACACTTTAAACGTTACTTTTGATAGTATTTTTTGTTTACAGGAATGTGAGGGGATAACAGGTTCATTTCAATTAATAGAAGATTAGACGACAGATGGGTGTGCATTTGCCTGTATAGAGGGTGTTTCAAAATTATGTACAATAAATTTAGTGACATTGAAACGTAGCTGATTCTATGTGTGACGCAACCAATCGAAAAAGGACAATGTGGTTCCACTAACGTCAACACAGAACAACCTATGTTATTAAAAAATGATGACAGGGTAAATCTACCCGTCTCCAACCATTATCGTATAGTGCAATACTCAAGAATAATTTGTGTCGGCAATAACTCCTTTTTATTTAGTATGTTAGTCTGATTTCACTTAATAGTGTTAAATGTATAAACATCTTATGTCTAAAGTCCCTTCCCCTGAGGCTAAGTTGCAACAAGCTTCCCACCCAGGTAAAAGATCCACTTTTCTCCCTTTCTCAGAGTTAAATTTATTTCTTTTATTGTGTTGTGCCCGCAATAACTTTTTCTTCTTAACTTTAAATGACTGTCATCATTAATATTAAAATAACCTTAAAACCAATGTTCCTTTATGATAAGTTCTAAGAACAAGATTTCAAAATTCAAATACTGTGATTAATTGTAAAAAGGAAATGAACAATCCATTATGATAAAATGTAAATGTATTATTTCATTTATTTAAAAGTTCAAATTGGTAAACTCAGAATGATGACTTAAAATGGATGAGGTTAACAGGAAAGTAACTACGAATATTATTGAAATTCAAGCAATAAAACTTTATGATAATAAACTATGCTTAGCGAGAAGCTTTCCCCAGATCAATAGTTACGCGCGCAAATATAATTGCTCAATTAAAGTCTTATGCTCTCTCTCTCCCCTTTAAAAATTCGAAGTGAGCTCAATTAAGATTCGAAAATGAAATGTATATTCACTTGTCACTTATCTGTATTGTATGTTCACTGTCATGCACCAGGACAATGTGTTGAAACATCTGATGAACGTTTTCACTCACGATGTTGATCGTTGGGGCCCGTTTCATGAATCGTTACGTTTGCTCCTTTGATGTGACGTTTTTCTTGTCATCATCGGAGACGCCGATTCCGCATGTTTCTTTCCCGTAGAGCTTGGCCGATGCTTATCCTCCACCCCACGGCTGCTGCCACCGATACCTCGTGGATTCACAACTCGCTTTCCTTGCTTCGATTATACGCTCGCAAAAGACCTCGTTGATCCTTGCATCATGGCACATATATCTGTCACCTGGTTGAAACGCCTTCAGTTAGATCTGATAATGTTTCTATGAACCTGGTTGACCTGCCTTAGTTTAGGCTTCGATGTCACTAAAGTTCTTGCGCTTTCGTTTCGATTCCGCCATTAGTAGCAACGGTTTCACGCATGAGTATCCTTCAGTGAAACTTTCATGGCAACGTGTTTATCTTCACAATTGTTCGTCTGAGAGGACTGATGTCTCAATCATGTAATTATGTACTGAACACATCATTGAGAAGACACATTCGACATGCTAAACGACATGACAGGACTCAGTTATTTGAGACCTCCCATCATCGAGTGCACACGTGCGAGAGAGATGGAAACAACATGCACAGAGCAGAGACCATCAATCATCTTATTGATGGTCTCTGGCACAGAGAGAGTTTCGAACACTGAGACAGAGAGAGAGAGGGGAGAGCCGTTTCCATAGAGATAGATATATACCAGAGGTGGAAACTCAATGCTAAATCAAGGGACTTGGGATCAAGTGCTCGCCAGGGCGGCACTTCGATTCGCATGAAGAATAAGCAGACGATGTTGTTGCTTAATATGGCATTTCCAACGTTAAGTGTCCTTAAATAGAGCGCGCGTTTCATATTAAATTTGAATTTTCACACTATTTTTCTTTTACTCCTGGAGAGTGCTCTTTCAATAATAATAATAATAAATTTTAAAAAGAAAAAAAATTATGCCCTGCTACACCTTTGTCTTTTTTTTAATTTTATGAATTCTTATTTTAACTTTTTATGTCACTTTTTTAACCAAAAAGGAATACTTTTCTTAAAGTAAAAACAAGAATGGATGAAGGGGGTAAAAATATAAAGTTTTTTTTAAATATTTTATTTTAGTTTTAATAATTTTAGAGGACAGACGAATAATAAGTTAAAGTAGAAAATTAACTGTTGTAGATTATATTTAAAAAAAAACTTAAATGTTTGAAATTTTTGAAATATTAAAAATTAATCATCCAATAAACAAAGGGCTTATATGTGTAAAAAAATTCACTTTTTGAATTCATTATTTTTTTTTTATTAAGATAATTTCAAAACTCTTTTGGCATATTTTAATTTTTTTTTACATATTGTTTGGTTAACATTTTTAAACCCTGTTCTATTCTCATTTTTACCAATCTTATATTAACTCGCTCTTGGATCTTGTGAGATGGTACGGAACCTTTCAGTCGAATTTTTACATATTTAATTATGATAGTTGCAATTACAATTCAACATGAGAATGAGAACAATATAGTGATTTCCAAGAAATAATTGGATGGATTTCTTGCAAAAGTTTTTCTGCCTTCAACAGTCAATCGAGAAGTAAAACACCCTTTAAAACCATATGATTTATGGCGTTGTTTTAATAGTCAAAGTGTTGGTGAATTGATTTTTTTTTTTGTGAACATCCGGTTCCATACAGAACTTTATACAGAAATGATGGAATTCTTTGTCACTCAATTATTGAGAAGATCTGTTCATCTGATGATGTTATTTTCAAACAGGATAGTGTACCAGCTTATACATCCAAAAAATCGGAAAAGAGAAATAAGTGTCCTGAAATAGCCATGAAATTTTGTCTGCCATAAATCTAATCGAAAATCTATAGAATACAGAAACCGTTGACAAAGGACAAAAAAGATCTCACTGAATGCATCCAAAGTGTTAGAAATATATTACACAGGAACTTTGCCCTGACCTTACTAATATCATCGCCCAAAAGAATTGGGATTCTACAAAGTGGTAAAACCAATTATGTATATAAAAAAGATAAGATATTTCCGATTTAGCAATACGTAAGTTAATTTTATTTTTGCTGACGCATTTTGTAACAACAATGTCTTCAAAGGAGTGATTAAATTTAATTGTTATTTTACTGGGTTTTTTTATTAACTTCTGCATTTAAATACTTTACTTTATTTTTTCATTTAGCCAAGTTTATTTAATTATTTATTAACTTTATTTTATTTTGTTTCATTTATTGTATATGTTTATCATTTAATTAATCTATTCTTATTTTATTTTATATTTTAATTCAATTTTAGCAATTTTTTATTTATTTAATTTGTTTTTATCAAATTCCATCATAAATATTTTTTATTTATTCATTTATATTTATAACTTTGTCATTAAAACACCAAAATGCAGAAAACATTAGCAAGCAGTCTTCATAGCGCCGCCATCTTAGTTTGACAAAAAAAGCTGAGTTTCACCCCCCTGGCCGTTTCCCCCCTTTTATAAACAACGCTCGCTGCGCGGGAAAGCCTTAAACCGACCAATCATTGCTCTCAACTGCACCAAGGAAAAAAGGTTCGTTTATGAGAAACTTTCGTTTTGAAAAACAAAGCAAGCAATGCTTTATAAAAATTCGTTGTTGCTTAACAACACGGTTTTGAACTTTCGTTTCTCTCTCTTTTTTGCACACGATACAAGTGGCGCTCTGATACTTGGCGGGTCGGAACAATGAGAGACAGGCCTGATAATTTTAAGACAAAAAAACATTAAAATGTAAACAAGAGAAAAACACGCATAATAAAATTGAATAAAAGATAAATACAAAAGGAATGAAATTGATAGAAACTGATCATAGAGTCAGGTTAAAAGAACGAATTCAAATGAATGAATTTGCATTTGAAATAGTGTGACATCACAGATATGTCACAACATATTCTTCAGGTCAAAAGAAGACGAAAATGTTCTACAGCACCTTGTCTGGCAACGATTTGTTTGCAGGTAATGCAATATCATACAGTAGGGAAGCACGGTAGTTAGCGGACGATATTTTAGCAGTTCCATCGTTTCGACCCAACACTATTTTGAGTGGCTTGTTCCATTTAAACCTACTTTAGGGTTGTTCCATTATTTGTTTACGGTTGTTTCCATTACTGTAGTTTCACTACTGTACAACCACTAGGAATATTAATTTCAGAACGTTTGCGTGCATTGACATACGCATTACGTAAAAAAAAGTCATGTACACGTATTCCAGTGCAGAATACACTGACATGCACCTAATGTATGGTCTTGCGGACGGAAATGCTGTGGAAGCAAGAAGACTCTACCAAGAATGCTTTCCGAATAGACGTTTGACAAATAACCGAACATTTGTATCTGTCGACAGACATTTGAGGGAGCGTGGTTCCTTTGGCCGTCAAACAGGACAAGGGCGGCCTGTAGCACATTCTCCGGATGAGGAGGATGTGATAATTGACATCATACATGATGAACCACAGACAAGCACCCATTGTAATTCTTCCATGGTACACATTCCGCACTCATCTGTTTGGCGCATTCTTCACCGTCAGCTTTTGCATCCATACCACCTGCAACTGGTTCAGGCACTGAACCCAACGGACTATCCACACCGACAACGATTTTGCCAATGGATACAACGTCGTCATGCTGCAGACCCTAGTTGTCTCAGCCAGATACTTTTCACGGACGAAGCAATCTTCACCCGGACAGGAATCGTAAATTCTCACAACCAGCTCGAGCGCATCAAGAGTGTTTCTCCGTGAACATTTGGTGTGGAATTGTTGGAAATAACTTAATTGGCCCTTATGTGTTACCGCCACGATTGACTGGGCGAACGTATCTTTTGTTTCTGCAGAATGCATTGCCAAAATTACTGGAAGATGTTCCTCTTTTGATAAGATCTAACATGCGGTTCATGCATGATGGCGCTCCAGCACATTTCAGCCATGTTGTGCGAGCACACCTTACTGCTGCATACACGAATCGGTGGATGGGTCGAGGTGGACCGGTAGCCTGGCCTGCAAGATCACCCGACCTTAATCCCTTGGACTTTTTTCTGTGGGGTCATGTGAAAACGATCGTCTACAGCACAGAAGTTCCTAACATTATGGATCTGCGACAACGAATTGAAAATGCATGCCAAACCATTCGTAATGCTGGCGACGAACTCTTCCATGACATCAGACGGTCGCTCATGCAACGAGCCGAAGCGTGCGTGCGAGCTGGTGGCGGGCACTTTGAACAATTCCTGTAATTTGGAGCCACGGGTTTAGTTGGCTGTATCGCGCAAATAAATCGTTTCTAGACAAAGTGCTATAGAACATTTTCGTCTTCTTTTGACCTGAAGAATATGTCACTAAATTTATTGTACATAATTTTGAAACACTCATGTTATCCAGGGTTTGGCTATTATGACGTCAGAAGGCTATTATAGTATGATAAGTATAGTATGATAGAAGGCTAATAAGGCTCAAGGTTAGCCTATTATGACTATTCTTATAGCCTATTTGAGATTTTGGTAGAACTTCTGTACTGTTAATTTTAGGGTAAAATTAATATCCTAGGCTATAGAAATCATTAACTGGTTTGAATCGTTACTTTTTAATAGACCCATTATTAAGTACCGAAAGGTGCTTTATGCTATCAGTACGGGCATAGTCTTTCTGTGCACAGGTCCTATTCAGCTGGGCTATTGTCAAGGACACGCTATAGATGGCGTTAAAAACGTCTCTTAATTAAAGCTCTAGAGCTTTACTCTTAATGAGGAATAGCACATTTTTACCCTACATGTACCATGGAAAAATTATTTTTTCCCCCTTAAACACATTAATAATTTTTAGAAACAATAGTATAATTCAGTAACTATAAATATATTAACTATACATTGTTAAAAATTTTAATTTTTTGAAATAATTATTTATTTAATGGTAATAACATTATTACAGTTTTGTAGCATTGATTAAATTTATTATCAATTAATTTTTATTTACATTTTATTTTTTGAGGTTTTATTGAGGTAATACTCCTTTACTTAGTTTATAATGATGGAAAGTAAATAAAATAAACTTAAAAAAATGCATCTGTTTAAGATTCACCAAGTGGTTGAAATATGAGATGTAGAACGCTTAGGTGGCGAAGAGCTTAGCATGCTGACTTCTGAGTCGCTGGGTCGCGTGTTCGAGTCCCGCCTGGCGGATGGACATTTGCATTCTTCCGTTATTTATAAAAGCTTATTTTCTTTATCCACTTATCAGTCACACGATTAAATTCGTTCAGGCTGAAAAGAAGAAGTAGAAATATGAGAAGTTGACAAGTTATTATATGAATTGAAGATATACAAATGAAGATCAGCCTTTCTTCTAATAACTGGTCAACATTTCAAATTTTAACCATTATTTATATATGTACTAAAATTTGTGAACTCATCAAACGTATATTACTTTAAATTTATTTCGTTTAATTTCAATCATTACACATTATGTAAAGGAGAATTACTTAAGAGCCTACTGAAGACTTGCAGCTATCGCCATCTGACGAACAATATTGTCTACGGACCAAACTTTAACCTATATTACAATAGCCGTGCGTAGGGGGTAGTCAGTATCGCCATCTGACGAACAATATTGTCTACGGACCAAACTTTAACCTATATTACAATAGCCGTGCGTAGGGGGTAGTCAGGGGGGTGAAACTCATAGCTTTTTTTCTCAAACTAAGATGGCGGCGCTATGAAGACTGCTTACTAATGTTTTCTGCATTTTGGCGTTTTAATGACAAAGTTATAAATATAAATGAGTAAATAAAATAAAATATTTATGATGGAATTTGATGAAAATAAATTAAATAAATAAAACATAGCTAAAATTTAATTAAAATATAAAATAATAAGAATAGATTAATTAAATGATAAACATATACAATAAATTAAAACAAAATAAAATAAAGTTAATAATTAATTAATTAAATAAATTAGGCTAAATAAATAAATAAAGTGAAATAATTATATGCACAAATTAATAAAAAAATCAGTAAAATAATAATTTAATTTAATCACTGCTTTGTTACAAAATGCGTCAGCGCAAATAAAACTAATTTCACGCATTGGTAAATCGGTAATATCTTATTTTTTTATATACATAAATGATTTTACCATATAGTAGAATCATCTTTTGCCGTAACAACAGTCCCAATTCTTTTGGGCGATGATATTGGTCAGGTCAGGGCAAAGTTCCTGTGTAATATATGTCTAACACTTTGGATGCATTCAGTGAGATCTTTTTATGTTCTTTGTCAACGGTTTCTGTATTCTATTAATCATGATTGCCCATAGATTTTCGATTAGATTCATGGCAGGCAAATTTCTTGGCCATTTCAGGACAATTATTTCTCTTTTCCGATTTCTTTTGGACGTATAAGCTGGTACTTTATCCTATTTGAAAATAACATCTTCAGATGAAGAGATCTTCTCAATAATTGAGTGACAAAGAATTCCATCATTTCTGTATCAACTTCTGAACCGGCTGCTCAGAAAAAAAAATCATTTCACCAACACTTTGACTATTAAAACAACCCTATAAATCATATAATTTAAAGTGTGTTTTACCTCTCGGTTGACAGTTGAAGGCAGAAAAACTTTTGCAAGAAATCCATCCAATTATTTCTTGGCAATCACTATATTGTTCTCATTTTCATGCTGAATTGTATTTCCGAATATCAAAATTAAAAATGTAAAAATGAGATTAGAAGAGTATTTAAAAACGTTAAACAAACAATATGCACAAAAAAAAAATTAAAGTATGCCAAAAGAGTTTTGAAATTATCCTCATAAAAGAAATAATGAATTCACAAAAGTGAAATTTTTTAGTATACATATCTAGGCTCTTTGTTTATTGGACGAATAAATTTCAAATTTCAAAAATTTCAAACAATGAATTTGTTTTTATAATATAATCTACAACAGTTAATTTACTACTTTGACTTATTACTCGTTTGTCCTCCTAAAATTACTAAAAATAAAATGAAATATTAAAACAAAAATTTTTTTTATATTTTTACCCCCCTTCATCCATTCTTGTTTTTACTTTAAAAAAGAGTATTCCTTTTTTGGTTTAAAAAGTGAAATAAAAAAATAAGGATTCATAAAATTAAAAAAAGACAAAGGTGTAGCAGGGCATAATTTTTTTTCATTTTAAAATTTATTATTATTATTATTATTATTATTATTATTATTATTATTATT
>JAHWFO010041068.1:30110-47423 GCA_023313115.1 Rhysida immarginata
TATTATTATTATTATTATTATTATTATTATTATTATTATTATTATTAAACTGTATCCATCTTTCTTCTGTTTTTTTCTGGTACAATGGATTCGATGTAGATGACTGATATTATTTCTTAACAAAATGTTTATTTTTGAAAGATGTATAAAAAATACTGGAACGAATTTGAACTTTTCGTACATAATAACGATCAAACATGTGGTATGTTTATCCTACTTGTAGTGAACATTAATATGAGAGAACAAGAACTGTTTAATTTAGATGGTTTTAGAAAACATTGTTTTTTAAGAAAAGACGAAAAGGGCGGAGGAGTGTTGATTTTTTATAAAAACACTTTAAACGTTACTTTTGATAGTATTTTTTGTTTACAGGAATGTGAGCGGATAACAGGTTCATTTTAATTAATAGAAGAGTCGACGACAGATGGGTGTGCATTTGCCTGTATATATAGGGTGTATCAGGTTCGATGGTCGTAAAGGACCTAGCATTTTTATCCGCAAAATAATTTTCCGTATCCATTTTTAAAAATTCTAAAAAAAAATGCTTGAATTTTGTATCCAGAGTTTGGCTCTTATGACGTAGGATGGCTATATGAATGGATGAATTCTGACGTCAGAAGGCTATTATGACTACTTTCAGCCTATTATGACGTTAGAAGGCTACCCAAAGTGGCTCCTGACTATTATGACAGGAGGCAGGAGAATAATTATGTCAATATGGCATGCATGAATTACGTCAGAAGGCTTTGAATTACGTCATAATAACCAAACTTTTTTTCACTAAAATCATATATTAAATCAAAAAAGAAACTAGAAAATTTGGTAATTCTAGGAGATATCAACATAGACTTAATAAACCCAAAAAATAAATACGTTGATAAATACATACCGAATACTGCCCAATGGAACTGAGATATATAATGGAAAAGTTACTAATTCTATTATTGACCGTGTTCTAGTAAGAATACTGAAATGTCAATGCGATGTCAAAGTACTTACTTACTACTTCTTACTTACTTATTTTTCAAACCCGCTTATCCGTTAGGGTGGCGGGGGCATCAGCCCTATGGAAGATCTCCAGCGATCGCGTTCTTTCGCCATCAGGCGCATGTCCTCCCTGGTAAGAACCAAGCAACTCAAACCCAGATTCTCCATGTAGTCAAGCCACCTGGTTCTAGGCCGACCCCTTGGTCTCTTACCCACCGACTTGGAAAATAACTGCCTAGGAAGACCAGTTTGCGGCATCTGTATCACGTGGCCATACCAGCGTAAACTGAGATCTCTCAATGCGGAGACGTACCGGCTCAACACCTAACGACTCCCTGGGAGTCAAGGCCTAAGAGAAGTTCAGGGAGAAATTGGAGGCAGACTATGGTTCGGCAAACAAGGTATTCTGGCAGACCGTGCGCCGCCTCCGTGGAAAGAAGTCTCTTACAGCACAAACTTTTAAGAGTTCAAATGGGAAGTTTCTGAAAACGGAGGAGAGCGTATTGCATGGGTGGAAGGAATACTTTGCATCTCTTCCTAATCCGGTGACAGCAACAACTGAGGCACATGAGGTGCACCTTGGAGCGGAGAATAGTCACGGTAGTATCACTGAAGCAGAAATCAGGTGGGCAATTAGGTCCCTGAAGATTAGCAAAGCTGCAGGTGATGATGAAATCCGGTCCGAGATGCTAAAGACCTTAAAGCAGGATGGTATCATGTGGCTGACTCGAGTGTGTCAGGTTGCTTGTATATCTGGACAGGCCCCTAAGAATTGGCAGACAGGAATTGTGATCCCTATCTTCAAAAAGGAAAATCAGAGAGATTGCAACAACTATTGAGGCATCTCTTTGCTCAGCATTCCTGGGAAAGTGTACGATAAGTGTCTGGAGAAGAGAAGTCAGAAAATAGTCGACTCCAAACTGTCGGGGAAGCAGTGTGGTTTCCGACCTGGCCAAAGCATGACGGATCACATCTTTGCTTTAGGGCAAATCTTTGAGAAATCCCGGGAGTATGCAAAAGAGGTCTACGTTTGCTTTGTTGGACCTCGAAAAAGCATATGACAGGGTTCCTCGGGAGAAGCTCTGGCAAGTGTACCAAGAGTAAAGAGTGGATGGGCAATTACTGGTTGCTATCATGTCTATGTATGAAAGCTCTGAGATGTGCCTCCGGATAAATGGCATTAACTCAAGACCGTTCACCGTGGGTGTTGGACTCCGCCAAGGGTGCGTACTGTCGCCCCTCTTGTCCATTATATTTATGGACTGGATAGACAGGGGCAGCCTAGTGGAGAGGTTGTTCTTTGCTGACGATCTTGTCCTCCTTGGATCTTCTCGCACGAACCTTCACCATGCACCAGACCGGTTTGTAGCCAAATGTGAAGAAGCTGGGATGAAGATCAGTGTGGCTAAAACTGAGGTTCTGGTCCTTTCAAGACAGCCTGGTCAGTGCGCTCTCCATGTTAGGGGAGCCTCATTGAGACAGGTAGAGAAATTCAAGTATCTCGGGATTGCATTCACGAGTGATGGACGGCAGGAGAAATAATTAGATGCTCGGATCGGTGCAGCAAGCTGTGTCAGACGTGAACTGTGGCGATCCGTGTTAACGAAACGCGAGCTGGGTAAGAAAGCCAAGCTCTCCGTCTTCAAATCTATTTTTGTCCCGATTCTCACCTATGGTCACGAGGCTTGGGTAATGACCGAAAGGGTGAGATCGCGGGTACAAGCGGCCGAAATGAGATTTCTGAGAGGTGTGGCAAGTGTTACATACTAGATAGAGTGCACAGCAGCACAATGTCAAAGTACTAGATACAAAACTTGCAGATCATAACCTAATTGAATGTTCTTTAACATTAGTAAATGGCAATGGATATTAAGACGAATTTAGTTAAGGAGTTATTAATAACAGGGTGGCGAATTGTCTAATTAAGAAGTATAACTGGAGTAATATTATAAAAGTAACAAATTGTGATGAAATATACGACCTACTGGGAAATGGTTTTTGAGAAATATATGAAAAAGCTACAGTTAAAAAACCGCAAAAAAGTAAAAGCAAAAAACATTGGATAACGGCAGAAGCGTTAGATTTAATAAAAGCGAAAGATAAATTATGGAAACAGTGCAAGCTTTCTAACTTTCCCAAGGAGTTACTAAAAGAGTACAAAGAACTAAATAACACTGTCAATTAAAAACTTCGTAGCTTAAAACGTACCTATTTCCTTAAATGCTTCCATAAAAACACCAAAAATGCTAAAAAAAACTCTGCCATTTGATCAACGATTTAAGAGGTAATAGAAAAATAGAAAATATAAAACCGAACCATTTTATAGAAAAAAATGTTGATGCTTTCAGTAAAAGTTTCAAAACACAAGTTGATAAAATTAGACAAACAATAATGAAGACTGACCGACATGTTATAAGAGACGAAAGTGTATGCAATACGATAAAAATAGATGACATAGAGGAAACGGATATAGTAAGAATAGTAAATAAATTATCTAATAATAAAGGCCCAGGGATCGATAGGATTCGACCAAGATATATTATGACTAACTATAAACTCTACTAAAACCTGTAAAACATGTATATAGTGCAATATTAAAAATTAAAATAATCCCAATGCAATGAAAAGAATAAAAAAAGACCTATACAAAAAAACAGTAATAAGGAGGACCTAAATAATTATAGACCTATTACAATATCATCGTATTTGATGAAAATATTAAAATACTGGATAAAGGAAAAATCAGAATTATTTTAGTAAATATAATATATTGCATAAGGAACTCTATGGTTTCAGAAGAGGGATCTCTACCCAAACCCTCTATTTAGATCTGAATGACAAACTAAGCTATGCAATTCACAAAGGATTATTTGCTACTTTGTTCTTTCTAGATCTAAATAAACGATTAAGGAATGACATAACCAAGTACTGAAATCTTAAACTAATCCATTCGCGGAACTATTTTTAAACAGTCCTATGTTAATATTGCAAGCTTTTATTGGGCCATAAAGATAATATTACACCATGTACCTTTGAACCAATGTCGACTATCATTATTTTACGTTATATTCATTCATGACACATCATTCTAAGTGGTTTGATATATTACATGCCATATTTCAGCATTGAAAGTTCCAATGAACCATAATGGTTCCACGACACGAGAATGGTTCCACTGAAACAGGTTGCTTGAAACCAATTTGGACTATCATTAGTTTTACGTTACATTCATTCATGACACCTCATTCCAAATCGTTTCATATATTACTTGACATATTTTAGCATTGAAAGTTCCAATGAACCATCATGGTTCCACTAAACAAGGTTCCTTGAAACCAACTTGGACTATCAATATTTTACGTTATATTCATTCATGACACCTCATTCCAAGTCGTTTGATATATTACATTCCATATTTAAGCATTGAAAGTTCCAAAAGAATTATAATGGTTCCACTACACCAGAATGGTTACAGTAAACCACGTTCCTTGAAACCAATTTGGACTATCATTATTTTACGTTATATTTATTCATGACACGTCATTCCAAGTCGTTTGATATAATACATGCATTATTTTAGCATAGAAAGTTCTTATGAACCACAATGGTTCCACTACACCAGAAAAGTTCCACTAAACCAGGTTTCTGGAAACCAATTTGGATCAACATTAATTTTACGTTACATTCATTCATGACACCTCATTACAAGTCGTTTGATATATTACATGCCATATTTAAGCATTGAAAGTTCTAATGAATCATAAGGGTTCCACTACACCAGATATATTCCACTAAATCAGGTTCCTTGAAACCAATTTGGACTATCATTAATTTTACTTTATATTCATTCATGACACCTCATTCCAAGTCGTTTGACATATTACATGCCATATTTTAGCATTGAAAGTTCCAATGAACCTTAATGGTTCCACTACACCAGAATGGTTCCACTAAATCAGGTTCCTTGAAACCAATTTCGACTATCATTAATTTTGCGTTATATTCATTCATGACACCTCATTCAAAGCCGTTTTATATATTACATGCAATATTTTAGCATGTAAAATGTGAAAGATATTATCAAAAATTGCCCCAACACTACCCCTAAAAATTTAGATTCGTCACTAACTTTAAGAAATCCGACCCTTCCCAAGCTGTATGCCCTAACTATAGTTCATAAAGCGGGCCAAAAAATGAGACTTATTGTGTCCAATATTAACTCTCCTCTTTACTTCAAGACTCTTAAAGTATCAGAGTTCGATAGTTCAATTAAGAACAGCTCAGAGTTAACCAAAAAACTTTGCAATAGGATAATCAAACCAAATGAATTAATGGTTCCGTTTGACGTGGTGTCTTTATTCCCCAGCGTCTTCATACCAGAGACACTCGCTTCCTTAAAGAGATTTTAAAGAATAACAAATTTTACTGAAGCCCAAATAGAAAAAGTGGTGCGTTTAACCAATATCTGCGTTAATAACAACAAATTTTACTACAAAGGAACTATTTATAAAATGAAAAACGGAACTCCCATGGGGTCCTGCCTAAGCCCCATTCTCGCAGACATTTTTCTCAAATCTTTCGTAAATATACTTCAGAATTCAGGGTACTATTATCCCGAGGTATGGTTCCGCTACGTGGACGACGTCTTCGCCATTTTTGATACTAGTGTTTGCGATATTGATAGGTTTTTGGAACATATTAATAACTTCTTCCCCACTATTCAGTTCACATATGAGAAGGAAGTCGACGGCAAACTACCTTTTTTGGATGTTTTTGTAATAAGAAATAATAACTCTTTGTCTTTTGAAGTATACCAAAAATCCTCCAATCATTTAAATTTTATCCCTTCTGATTCCAGTCAATCTTGGAATCAGAAGGCTATCCAGTTTTACGTCCATGATCGATCGCGCGTTAAATCTTCCTTTAGATAGCACAGCGTTTAAGAAGGAGATTTCCTTAATTAAAAGAATCGCCAACAAAAATGGTTACGCCCACGGAATCGTAACTAAAATCCTGAAGAACAGAAAATTTATTAAATTCATCAAGGATATGACTACCCTTCAGAAAGCCAAAGGAATTTCATCACTATCTCATTACTCTACAATGATCAACTTATCAAAGGTATTAACTCCGTCTTTAAAGCATACAACCTTTGTCTCTCTTATAGTAACCCGAACCAGGCAAAACTCTTACTTGGCAATCCAGAGGATAAGGTCTCTCCACTCGACAAGGCGGGAATTTACGAAAAAGACCTACACAGGGCAAACTTCCCGCAACATCTTGACCCGCTTTAAGGAACACCTGAACCACCGGAATTCCGGAAGAAGTGACCGATCTGCCGTTGCTAAACACACCCTGGAGACAGGGCATGACGTCTCCATCCAGAACCTTAAACTTTTGAAAGCAATAAACAATAAACGATTCCTGGACGCCTTTGAGAGTATGGAGATCCATTCCACCAACAGCAGTAGTTTACCTAACTCAGACAAAGGGCCAATCAGCAACTCCCAACTGATTCAGTGGTGGACGACCATAACCAATCACTGAATTTCTTTATTGTCTGTCTTTTGAATGCTATTTCTATAATTGGTCGATTCTAATTATAAATACCATTTATTTTTCTATCACACTCAGTATCATCTGATGTGTTAATCCCTATTCTACCTGCTGAATGATGAGAGCTTCACCCTCGAAAAGCGCTTACAGGATAAAGTTGTATTTTTCTTTTTTAAAGTTGTTGTGGTTAAAGAGTCTTTTATTTCTTTTATTGTATTGAACATATCCACATCTTTTCTCCCCTTTTATATTTTTTCTGGTTTTCTGCAATTGTTGTTTGTATTAATGGAATTAAAATTCTTTTCATATTTTAGCATTGAAAATTCCAGAACCATAATGGTTCAACTACACGGGAATGGTTCTACTAAACCAGGTTCCTTGAAACCAATTTGGACTATCATTATTTTACGTTATATTATTTCATGACACATCATTCTAAGTCTTTTGATATATTACATGCCATATTTAAGCATTGAAAATTTCAATAAGCCATCATGATTCAACTAAATCAGGTTCCTTAAAACCAATTTCGAATATCATTAATTTTACGTTAGATTCATTCATGACACCTCTTTCCAAGTCGTTTGGTATATTACATGCCATATTTTAGCATTGAAAATTCCGATAAACTATAATGGTTCCACTAAACCAGGTTCCTTGAAACCAATTTGGACCATCAATAATTTTACGTTATATTCATTCATGATACTTCATCCCAATTTGTTTAATATATTATATGCCATATCTTATCATTGAAAATTTTTGAGGGTGTCAAAATGCTTCGATTACAACCATTTTCAAAATGTTTCATTTCGTGAACCATATTTATCAATTGGCCAAAATAGTAATTTATATTCGCTTCTATCTCGTCATTACGATTTGTTTGACATATTACTTAATATTTCTCTCCATTGAAAATTGCTAGGTGGGAAAATAGAGGTACCATTTGTGCATGGCCAATGAACCAATTTAGTTAATATTTGTGATAGGTTCGTGCTATTGACAATACTCATCGACTAACGAAAACAGATTTTTAAAATACTTCTTAACCTCGGAGGAGATTGACTTACAGACAGACACGTTTCCCCACACTGACAGCGGAAAGCACCTTTCGGTACTTAATAAACCATTAAGAAATGACATAACTAAGTACAGAAAGGTTAAACTAAAGCAGTCGCGGAACTATATTTTAAAACAGCCTTACATATTAACATTGAAATGTGCTAATGAATCATAATGATACCATTAAACCACGTACCTTTAAAAAAATCTCAACTATCATTATTATTACGTTATGTTCATTCATGACACATCATTCCAAGTCGTTTGATATATTTCATGCCATATTTTAGCATTGAATGTTCCAATGAACCATAATGGTTTCATTAAACCAGGTTCCTTGAATCCAGTTTCAACTATCGTTATTTTACGGTATATTCATTTATGACACATAAATCTAAGTCGTTTGATAAATTACATGCTATATTTTAGCATTGAATCTTCCAATGAACCATAATGGTTTCATTAAACCAGGTTCCTAGAAACCAGTTTCAACTATTGTTAATTTTACGACATAATAATTCATGACACATCTTTCCAAGTCGTTTGATATATTGTATGCCATATTTTAGCATTGAAAGTTCCAATGAAGCATAATGTTACCACTAAACCAGGTTCCTTGAAACCAATTTGGACTATCATTAATTTTATGGTATATTCATTCATGACACCTCATTTCAAGTCGTTTGATATATTACATGCAATATTTTAGCCTTGAAAATTTTTGAGGGTGTCATGAGGGTAGTATTAGTGCACGTGTCATTGTTTCGATTTCATCCATTTTCAAAATGGTTCATTCCCGGAACCTTATTTTCTAAATGGCCAAAATAGTAAATTATATCCGCTTCTTTCTCGTCATTATTATTTGTTTGATATATTACACAATATATCTTCCCATTGAAAATTGTTAGGCGGGATAATGGAGGTACATTTTGTGTACGCGCTATAGAACCGATTTAGAAAATATTTTTAACTGGTTCGTGCCATGAGCCATATTCATCGACTGACGAAACCAGATTTTGAAAATCTTTTATAGCCTAGGAGGAGTTTGAGTTACAGACAGACACACGGACAGACGGAGAGACGGAGAGACAGACAGACAGACACGTTTCCCCACGCTGATAGCTTAAAGCACCTTTCGGTACTTAATAAGGCATATAATATGGTAGATCATGCGGTTTTAACATATAAGCTACACAATTTCGGTATTAGGGGAAGATTTAGATATTATTAAAACTAGCCGATATTCCCGGCGTTGCTCGGACTCTTTTTTGATGAAAGTTTGCAATATCTGAATAGGAAAATACAGAAAAAAATTAACATATTAACAAGCTTAGAATTAAAACAGTCAAAAGTCTTATAGAATAACGAAAAAAAAAATCTTTTAAAATGTTCCTAATGGATGGCCTTCTAACAGTTCTCCGCGGTTCGTGTTGGAATATTGTGTATAGCTGAGCAAGTTTACCATAGTACCGGTGAAACATTGTGTGAAATCATGGTATGACTACGAAAGTGAGAGGAAATAGAATGAAAATGAAACAATGGTTTGATCTGACGTTTTAATAGTCCTGGCTATGGCGGTAGTTTTTCTATTTTTTGTGACCAGACCTTTAAAAATTAATTTGTTTATCTAAAGATTTAACAATTCTAAAATTCTCTTCCTTGGTGGCGATGGATGTACAGGATCGTTTGTGTCTGTGTACTCTACAATTCCAACTATTGATAAACTGTTAGGAAATAAAGAAATTAAATAGTAGCAAATTCCAGCATCAGGTTAAGGATATTAATTAGAAAAATTAATGGAAAAATTCCGCGAACTGGATTCGAACCAGGAACCTTTTCTAAATGGGCTATTGCAGACACCTGAACAGCCATGCTGTCACTAGGTATCTTAAAGACAACCAAGTAGTTTTTACCTGATTGGAGTTTGCTCCAGTTTTATTTCTTCATTTCTTATTGTGTGTTCATCAAACTTTCTAATGGTTTAGATAGGAGAAATTCACGATCTGTAAACCGGGAATTTGTTTGTCTTAAAGATATTTAGTGATAGCATGGCTGTTTAAGTGTCTTTGATAGCTCAATTTATAGAGGCGTCGACCATGACAATCGACGTTCATGGTTCGAATCCTGGTCGCGGAATTTTTCCATCTATTTTTCTAATTAGTAAACTGTTGTAATTCACACACCACTTTCGAGATCTTGAAGCAAAACTAGTGCATTCAGCATTCTGTGTGATCTGGCAGTCGCAGGTTCTTCTGTTGACACAGTTTGTAGTGCCACACCACTTGTTTAGTTGAAGCTGTGTGCTGTAAAAATCGATATAGCACCGAGTAAAAGGGCTGTTTTCTCTGCCGCTATTCCACTGTTTCTCAATACTCTGCTAACTCTCCATTATTTCCATTTACTCTACAATTCGTTACCACTCTCCCTAAAAGAGGTTAATATGTTACGTTTGTTATGCCACACAAGTTAATGTGTTAACAAACTTTTAACCCCTTCCTCCTTTTTCCGTGAATTTTTTCAATATTTTAATAGTTATTATGCTATCCGGGGCGGAGAGCAATAAAGTCGGACCAGCAGTTCTTGAGTTATAAATGGTGTAACTAACCCGACTTTGTTTTATGTATTTAGATAACACATCATTCCAAGGTGTTTTGTATATTACATGCCATATTTTAGCATTGAAAGATCCAATAAACCACGATGGTTCCACTAAACCAGGTTCATTGAAACCAAGTTGGACTAACATTAATTTTACGTTATATTCATTCATGACACCTTATTCCAAAGCGTTTGATATATTACATGGTATACTTTAGCATTGAAAGTTCGAATTAACCATAATGGTTCCACTGAACCAGGTTTCTTGAAACCAATTTCGACTGCCATTGATTTTACCTTATATTCATTCATGACACAACATTCCAAGTCGTTTCATAAATTACATGCCATATTTTAGCACTGATAATTTTTGAGGGTGTCATAAGGGTAGTATTAGTGCACGTGTCATTGTTTCAATTTCATACATTTTCAAAATGGTTCATTCCCGGAACCTTATGTTTTAATTGGCCAAAATAGTAATTTATATCCACTTCTATCTCATCATTACTATTTGTTTGATATGTTACTCAATATATCTTCCCATTGAAAATTGCTAGGCGGGATAATAGAGGTACCATTTGTGCACGCCACAAAAAACCGATTTAGATAATATTTTAACTGGTTCGTGCCATGAACAATATTCTTCGACTGACGGAAACAGATTTTGAAAATCTTTTATAGTCTCGGAGGAGTTTGAGTTACAGACAGACAGACGGAGAGACGGAGAGACAGACAGACAGACACGTTTCCCCACACTGATAGCCTAAAGCACCTTTCGGTACTTAATAAGGCATATAATATGGTAGATCATACGGTTTTAACATATAAGCTACACAATGTCGGTATTAGAGGAAGATTAAGATATTATTAAAACTAGCCGATATTCCCGGCGTTGCTCGGACTCTTTTTTGATGAAAGTTTGCAATATCTGAATGGGAAGATACAGCTAAAAATTAACACATAAACAAGCTTAGAATTAAAACAGTCAATATTCATATAGAATAACGGAAAAAAAATCTTTTAAAATGTTCCTAATGGATGGCCCTCTAACAGTTCTCCCCGGTTCGTGTTGGAATATTGTGTATAGCTGAGCGAGTTTACTATAGTGCCGGTGAAACATTGTGTGGAATAATATTTATGACTACGAAAGTGAGAGGAAATAGAATGAAAATGAAACAATAGTTTGATCTGAAGTTTTAATAGTCCTGGCTATGCGGTAGTTTTTCTATTTTGTGTGACCAGACCTTTAAAAATTAATTTGTTTATCTAAAAATTCAACAATTCCAAAATTCTCTTCTTGGGTGGCGGATGGATGTACAAGATCGTTTGTGTCTGTAAACTCTGCAATTCCAACAATTGATAAACTGCTAGGAAATAAAGAAATTAAACTGGAGCAAATTCCAAGCATCAGGTTAATGATATTAATTAGAATAATGGATGGAAAAATTCCGCGACTTGGATTCGAACCAGGAACCTCTTCTAATTGGGCTATTGCAGACACCTGAACAGCAATGCTGTTACTAAGTGTCTTAAAGACAACCAAGTAGTTTTTACCTGATTGAAGTTTGCTCCAGTTTTATTTTTTCATTTCTTATTGTGTTTTCATCAAACTTTCTGATGGTTTGGATAGGAGAAATTCACGATCTGTGAACCGGAAATTTGGTTGTCTTTAAGATATTTAGTAATAGCATGGCTGTTTAAGTGTCGTGATAGCCCAATTTATAGAGGCGTCGATCATGACAGTCGACGTTCCTGGTTCGAATCCAGGTCGCGGAATTTTTCCATCCATTTTTATAATTGGTAAAATGTTGCAATTCACACACAGCTTTCGAGATCTTGAAGCGAAACCGGTGCATTCGCAGGTTCTTCTGTTGACACAGTTTGTAGTGCCACAACACTTGTTTAGTTGAAGCAGTGTGCTGGAAAAATCGATATAGCACCAAGTGAAGGGTCGGTTTTCTCTGCCGCCTTTCCACTGTTTTTCCCAATACTCTGCTCTCCATTATTTCCATTTACTCTACAATTCGTTACCACCCTCCCTAAAAGAGATTTATATGTTACGTTTGTAGTGCCACACCAGTTAATGTGTTAACAAACTTTCAACTCCCTTCCTCCTTTTTCCGTGAATTTTTTCGATATTTGAATAGTTATTATGCTATTCGGGGCGGAGACGAATCCAACAAATAAGAGAGCATTAAAGTGGGACCAGTAGTTCTTGAGTTATAAGTGGTGTAACCAACCCGGCTTTGTTTTATGTATTTAGATAACACATCATTCCGAGGTGTTTAATATATTACGTGCAATATTTTAGCATTGAAAATTTCAATGGACTATTATGGTTTCATTAAACCAGGCGCTGTTGATCCTATTAATCATTTGACTTTATATTCATTCATGACACAGCATTCCAAGTTGTTTGATATAAAACATGCCATATTTCAGCTTTGAATGTTCTAATTAACTATAGTGGTTCCATTAAACCAGGTGCCGTTAAAACAATTTCAGCAATCATTAATTTTACGTTTTATTCATTTAAGACACGTCATTCCAAGTTGTTTGGTATATAACATGTCATATCTTAGCATTGAAAGTTTCAATGGATCATAATGATACCATTAAACCACGTACCACTGAACGAATTTGGAATATTATTACTTTAAGTTATATTAATTCATGACACATCATTCTAAGATGTTTGATATAATACATGCCATTTCTTAGCATTGAAAGTTCCGATGAACCATTATGGTTCTACTAAACCAGGCGCCTTTGATCCTATATAGACTATCAATAATTTGACTTTATACGTATTCATTCATGACAGATAATTCCAAATTGTTTGATATAAAACAAGTTATATCTTGGCATAGAAACTTCCAATGGACCATAATTCTTCATCTTCAGCTTTTTTTACTTTATGTGGGGTCGCTGTTTTTGATAAGCATTCTCGATTTCTTTCTGTCCTCTGTCCATTCCCTTCTGAGACTCTTTGATTTCAGATCTTCATCCACAATATCTTGCCATCTTCTCTTGGGTCGTCCTCTTTTTTCTCCTTCCCTACACTTTCATGTTCATAGCTCTTTTGCCAGTGTAGTTCTCTTTTCTTTTCATTTTATGTCCAAACCATCTCAGTCTATTTTCTTGGATTTTATTTTCAATATCTGTAACTTTCACTGTCCCTCGGATGCGCTCATTTCTAATCCTGTCTGCTCGTGTCACTCCGCACATTCATCTCAACATTCTCATTTCTGCCACCTTCATCCTTTGTATATTGGACTTTCGCAGAGAGAGTGTTTCCATTCCATACAGCATTGCAGGTCTCACCACCGTCCTGTAAACTTTGCCCTTTAGACGCACAGGGATCTTCTTATCGCAGAGGACTCCAGAAAATTCATTCCAATTTTTCCAACCTGTCTGTATTCTGCTGGCCACTTCCCTACCCGTCTCACTCCATTCATCAACTGTCGATCCAAGGTATCTGAAGTGGTCAGTCTTCCTGATTGCTGTCTCCATCAGTTTCAGCTCCTCATTTTTCTGGGCCTCTGTGTTGCATGCCATATATTCTATCTTGCTTCTGCTGATTTTCAGTCCCCTGTCTTCTAGAGCTTTCCGCCAATCCTCTAGCTTTTCTTCGACCTTTCCATAGATCTTGCACATAAAACTATATCATCCGCATAGAGCATGTTCTAAGGCGCTTCTCTGATTTTCTCTGATATAACATCTATCACTATGTGAACAGGGAAGGACTCAGTGCCGAGCCCTGGTTAAAAACCCACTCTCACTTCAAAGCTATAGGTTTCTCTCTGGCAGGTTCGCACTTTCGTCTTGGCTTTCCTATACATTTCTTGAATTAACCTGACATATTTCTCTGGTGCGCTTCTAACTCTGAGGCTCCTCCAAACTTCTTGCATTGGCACTCTGTCATATGCCTTTTCCCTGGAGGTCAATGAAGACCAGGTGGAGTTCTTGTTGTTTCTCTCTGAACTTCTCCATCATTTGTCTCAAGCTAAAAATTGCATCAGTGGTTGACTTTCCTGGCATGAAACTAAACTGTTGACTTCCAATATTAACTTCAGCTCTCAGTCGTTTTTTCTAGGATCCTGTCCAAGATCTTCATGGTGTGTGACATTACCTTAATTCCTCTGTAGTTGTCACACATTTGGATGTTCCCTTTACCTTTATAGATTGGGATGAGAATACTCTCTCTCAATTCGTCTGGTATCTCCTCAACTCTGTAGATCTTCACCAAGAGATCCTCGTCTACAAGAAGAAGGTCTTCACCCTACCCCTTCCCCGTGACCTAGACGAGCTGAAAGAACACATTACGGTAGCGATACGTGGGATTGATGGAGACATGTTAATGCGGGTTTGGGACGAATTCGACTACCGCATTGATGTATGCTGTGTCACGACAAGGGGGCATATTGAATATCTTTAACTGTGTCACAATAAACTTCAAGAGTTTTTCTTTAAGAATGCGTATGTGGTGTGTCTATTTTCTGAATAGCTTTGATGTAATAAATTTCTAAAAGCGAGAAGTTCTTTTGCAATCACCCTGTACTTCTAGATCTGCTGGGGCATGTGTTGAGTCCCACCTCTTTTTTGCTTTTCTCTTCTCCTGTACTGCTATCTGCACCTCCTGGTTCCACAACCAACTCTCCTTATTTTCCCAGAATTTTCCTGTTGTTTGCCCCAAAAGTTTCCTGCCAGCACACCTGATGGCCTCTGCATTTCTATTCCACCACCCTTGAACATCCTCAAAATCTCTGGAAACTCTCTGCCGGACGGCTTCTTTAAATCTGCGCCTCAAAACTGTATCTTTTAATTTGATCCACTTGATCTTCTTCACCTTAGCCTTACTCTTCACTTTCTCCCTGACTGCATGCATTGAAAGTTGGAGGTCCATGAGCAATGGACGGTGTTGCGTTGCCACGCGGTCACTAGGGATGACTTTGCAGTTCTCCACTTCCTTCAGATATTTTCTCCTGTACAGAAAGTAGTCAATCTGTGTGCTATTTCCACCACTTTTGAAGGTGATCAAGTGCTCTTCTTTTTTCTTGCAGAAAGAGCTGGCCAGGGCAAAGTCGAAAGCTCCAGCGAAATCTAGGATTTGTTCACCTTCTTGGTTCAATTCTCCAAAACCATGCCCTCCATGGATTCCTCCTATGCCTTTGTTATTGGCTCCAGTGTGTCCATTAAAGTCCCGTCCGATGATCACTCTCTCTTTCTCTTCCAGTTGTCTTAGCTCTTCATCTATGGTTTTCTAGAAAGCATCCTTCATCCCCATACATGTACCAATCTGTGGGGCATAAGCGCGCACTATATGAATTGTTTTCCCTATATCCAGCTTCATCCTCATAATCCTGTCACTTATGCGGCTTACTTCTATGGCATTTTCCTTCATCTTTCGTGAGATGATGATCCCTGCTTCATTTCTGCCCTCCTTGCTTGCACTGCTGTAGAATAACTTGAACCCCTCTCCTAGTTCTCTTGCCTTGTCTCCCTTCCATCTCGTTTCTTGTACACACATGACTTCAATCTTTCTTCTTTCCTTCATGTCCGCAATTTCTCTTCCTCTTCCTGTCATGGTTCCCACATTGAGTGATGCCATCCTGAGTAGTAAAGGACTTCGAGCTAGTTTCTTTAATCGCACCCGCTCTTGATGCGATAACCCTTGCATACTTTTCACAGTCCTCGGGCACTTAAGGAACTACGCGTCGCCTACAGCGGGGAACGCCTTAGCATTTTCAGAGTCATGGATACCACTCATCATAGAGGCTTGGCAGGATGTTTTACAGCAGAATGCCCTTTCTGACGCGAACCCTCCTCCTTTATCCAGGCTTGGGACTGGCCAGTCCGCCATATGGTGTCCTGGGCGGAGTTACCATAATGGATCATTAAACCACGTACCAATTTGGATTATATCAATAATTGATGCATCATTCCAAGTGTTTTGATATATTACATGCCGCATGTTAGCATAAAAAGTTTCAATAAACCACAATGGAACCACTAAATCCCAGGTGGTTTTGAACCAATTTCGACTATCAATAGTTTTAATTTATATTCATTCATAACACGTCATTCCAAGTTGTTTGATATACAGGGTGTCAAAAAGTTTGGTAACATGGAAATTAGGTACTGTACGAAAATATGTCAATAATCAAAAATGAGTTATCTCAAGGGAGAAATTCATTAGTTAGGGAGGGGGGGTACGGTTGAAATCTTAAATAGTAAACCCTTTTATTAATGTTATATTCAGATTGTACATAATTTTCGAGAAATGTTTTAATCTTGGTGTTTTTTCAATTGTTCCGACCGTTTAGGAGATAGAGGCCCTGAAACTGTGGAACTTTTAATGTTTTGAACCCAATTTTATCGATGCAAAGAGAGAGAGTGTGTCCTATAAACATTCCTATTCTAATTTTGATGTATTTAAGAATCCGAAATCAGAATTTAAAAAATCGAATATTTTTCAAGAAATCATCACACAACTCTGCTTCCATAGGACTGCTGCCACCAAGACATTGCTTGTGCACCGAAAATTTTGAATGCCGGTTTCTTAAAGACCACCATAAATTAGAACAGGAATGCTTGCAAGACCCACTCTCTATCTCTTTGTCTTCATTGATAAAATTGGGTTCAAAACCTTAAAAGTTCCACAATTTTAGGGCCACTTTTAATTGAAAGATCACCAAGAATAAAACATTTCTCGAATATTGTGTACAATAAGAATTTGTGACTTTTTTGACACCCTGTATTATATGCCTTATCTTACCAATGCATATTTTACCATATCTTATGAAACTCTACTTTTAAAATGATCTCAATAGATGACGACACAAAATTGAAACTAAAACTTTACAAAAAAAAATGAAAAATTGTTTTAGAATACTCCCAAAGGATGGCGCTACCATATGAATATCAATTTTTTATCGAATCATATAAAATATTTTTTTGAGAAATGTCAAGTAGACAGCGCTCTTCTCCTTCTTTTTAAAGTCATATGTGCACAATTTCATCAAGATTGGAATAAAACTGTAGATTTGTATAAGAGACAAATATATATACATACATACATACATACATACATACATACATACATACATA
>JAHWFO010041068.1:47433-60853 GCA_023313115.1 Rhysida immarginata
ATACATACATACATACATACATACATACATACATACATACATAGATGATGTTACGTGCTCGGTTTTTACCCTCATTTTTTTTTTGTTAGCTAGCTTTAATTTTTTTATCATTTTGTTTAGTAGAATTATTACTTTTGTAATATTACAAGTGTTTTTTTTATTTTTTTCTTAACTATTGTTAGGTCACGATTTTTCTTTTATTTTTCAGTCTTGTTCATTGTTGCCCGCGTGTCTCCGTTTTCATGACGTTTGTCATTCTTTTTCGCGTGAAGCTTTCCCTCGTGCTGGTTTTCAGTAGTTTTTTTTTTTTCTTAGCTGTGGAGTTGAGTTTTTCAGCTCGGACAGTGGTGTTTCAGCTCGTACAGTCTTCAATCTTACTTCTGCTTTTGAAGCAGCAGTAATTTCTTTATTATCTTACCATGCCATGATCTAATCATCTTCCTATTTTGCTTATATCTTCCCGGCAGGCCGCGATGGTTCGGGCCTGGTTTTTTTATTTCCAAACAACCTTGTGTTTCTTTAGTTTCTTTTTGCTAGTTCTGCGTCATGTGTTTTCGCCGAGTTCGTCCAGTTTTGATTTTGACTACGTTCGCTCAGTCTTCCTTCACGGTGCACTGTCCTCCGGCGATCTTCCATGTTATTTTCCGCTTTTCTTGATGACTTTCATCCTTTGGCTACCAGTTTCTCCAATCAACCTTTCTTCAAATATGTGTTTTTGGTTGCTTGTGTTTTTTTTTTATTTCTCTTGTTGCTTTGAAAATATTCCTCTCTGCAATAAACGAAATATTTGTTGTTTGGAACTTTTTGTTTTTCCTTGGAGTATCGCGACATAATCTTTTTGGGCCGTTTTGACCTTATAGCCAATTACTTTATCTGTTCTATTGGGGATGGGGGGTTCGGGATTATTTATTTTTCTCTAATTGTCTTTAGTTGGGACAATTTTGTGTTGATCCTCCGTATATTTTTATGGGACTTAATCATTAAAGTGTAGTTTGCAAGTTTTTCTGTACTTAAGTTGGGGTTTAGGTTTTTAAAGGACTAATTAATTTAATTTTTTCGCAGACGGTTAACCTGGGGATGGGTATTGAAGGTCGGCTGAACGTGTCGAAAGGACCAATGTTTTTTCCTTTCTGCACGTTACAATACATACATACATACATACTGTAACGCCCAGTTTTAACGTTACAATTTTGTTTTTTTCCTCTCTCCACCCCCCTCCCACCTTTTGATCTCGTGCAATTATCTGGACCGAGAGTTAAGATGGACATGACGAAATTGTTTAGTGTCAATTGATTGTCGACGTGATTTATAGATGGTCCTTCTGTTGAGAAGATGTGTAAACAATGGTCGAAATCAACAATGTTACGAAAACAAATGAGTTTTGTTGTACGAGCTGCTGGTCGTTAAAAGAAAAGGAAATGAAGATTATAATGAAAATGAAAAGGTAGAACGACGGCCGCCATCAGACTAGACGGCATAACTGGAAGCGACTACGATGGAAGCGATTCGGAACCAGGAGTCGGTCTTCCTGGTAATCCTTTTCTACTCAGAGGTTTTATAGAAAACTTACCTTCATTATACACGGCGATCGACGTAATAGTTCAAAATCCGACGTTGGCATTGATGTTTAAGAAGTGAAAAGTTCTGAAGATAAGAATGATTTGCTTAACTCCGAACCGCAAACACGTGATAGAAAACAAGACGTTCTGGTATTATGCATAGTAATTGGGCCATACGGTCGAAAATCTGTTTTTGTTTGATTTTTTTTGCTATTCCTATTTCCACAGAGATTAAAGAACTATTGATCGAGAATTGTAGCAGTGGACAAATCGCTTTTCCATGGGATACAACGCAGAGTTTCTCCACGCATAGTTTCTTCAAGCTGAGGATGTGGTATTCCTGCAGAGAAATCAGGCATCGCAAGAAGAGTGTGATGATGACTAAGAATGTGTTGGTTCCGTAAGATTTAGCCTTAAGGCTTTAGCGCAGTAAGAATCTCACTAACACACTCAAATCCGTTTGTTCTTAGCGGATTCGAGTTTTCCCTTCCCCTGACCCGTTATTATTAGCCTAGCGTTAGTTTCCCTTCCTTTCCTTACTGTTGCTTACTTCTGCCGAGATGGTTTAAGATAAAACCATAAAATGACTATGATTCGTCATCACGACTTGTTTAAAGTTATAACTAGTAAAAATAACAATTGCTGAAAAGAAAAACAATAAGAAGATTAAAAGACGGAAAATATAATAAAGAAATGGATAAAAAAAAATGATTCTACTTAAAGAACTAAAATACTTACCAGTGATTTTGTTTAGACGTCTTGTTGGACTCTAAGATGATGATGCGCGATTCAAAACGTATTGCGAACGACGAAAGCGACGCTTAAAGCTAAAAGGATGAATTTTATGTTTAATTTGTCAGTATTTACCTGAGAAGATTTCGTGAATTTGTTAAACTTTGAACTGCTATTGGTTAAATTGAATGAATTATTTAGAAGTAAATTTAATAAATAATATTTTTTTTTCTGAACGCCCGGAGGCGAAAGACGAAAGATTCGCCGATGTAGAGACGCTGAAATATTAGTAGTTTACTTCTAAAGCATATTAAGGAATGTTTCTATAGCCAATTGTAAACTTCTATAGTAGTCGAAATTTTTGCAATAAAGCCCCGGGTTTTTTTGTCAGACATAGTTGTCTACAATCAAATCTTAACTTATTTCCAGACCAGATAAACCAATCGTATGTGTTAGATTTGTTCTTTTCTTTCAACCTTTGAAAGCTTAAGAAGTTAAGTATCGAGGTTTATAGATATTTAGAATAGTATAATCTTTTTTAACTAAGAACTCGAAATCTTCCTATTAATGATTCGATTGTTTTGTTCCCTGTTTAGGAAGAGCTCCGTACGGGGGAATGTTCAAGCGATCAAGAAGGAGAACCTCACATATTTTTGCCCGTTACAGAGACTGTTTTCTTTTTTTTCTGACAAAAAAAAACATAACTCGGGTAAATTTTAAATATTTTGTTATTAATCGGGAAAACAAACACGAGTAGACTTATCATGGAAGGCGTCGGTCTCGAAAATCCTGGAAATGGTCCTGAATTTGACGACAACATTGGAACTCAAAGTGGAGACAATCTACAAATGACCGAAGCTCAACTCGTGGCGACGTATATGCAATGGGAAAGAATTCGAGACGTTAGGAAAAATAAACGTCCGAAAGAAGGGAATGAAACTGTGTTCAAAAGAGAAAACGAAGTTAAAAGTGAAGCTGGGAGTAGTGGAATGGGAGTACGTCTTCGATGTCACGGTTGCGGCCGATCTGACACTTTGTTCAGAAATTGTTCTTGCCGCTTCCGACAAACAGACGACCCCGCTACGAAAAACTAATGGTCAATTTGTCCTCCCGGCCGAGCCAACTCTTTGAAGAAACTTCTCCCGATTTTTGTTGACTTAGCTTGTTGCCCGGGGGTAATCAATTTCTCTGTACCGGTTCAGGAGTTGAACGAATTTCATTTCCATGTAAGTAAACTTTATTACTCCAATTTTTTTCTTTGAGATCATTAGTCGTGTTTGTCTTCTAGCCACATGTTTAGTTGAATTTGTCTTTGGGGAATGGATTTTTATTTAGGAGTCCCTAAATTTTCTTGTTCTGGGATTGGTTGTTCTATCGACGCTAGCGCTTGGTACTTTCCTGTCAAGGCCAGAGAAGCCAGTGGAATGTTGACCTGGCGGAGAGTCGATCGGCATCCTTCTCCCCACTGTAGATTGAATAGGGTTTTCTTTTTTTGACTCCTACCTCCCGAAATTTTTCTCCAACATTTCTTGTGGTCTACGTTGGTTACCTGAAGAAGCTTGATCCTTGTTAAGCTTAGAGAAAACCAGTAGGAACTTCTTTGGGGAAACCATTAGGCTATCTGGAAAGGCTGGTGTGTCTTGGTTTGGGTTGTGTTAATGATTTTCTGTGCTTTATTATTGGGTTAGGGTTGGTTGGTGGGAAAACAGCACGATCTTTGTTAATGAATTTTAAAAATTAGAGATCTGTTTCAGCTTTTCTTTTTTAAGAGGTTTTTAATGAAGTTTTCAAAGAAATGGTTCTCACTCCTGGAGGTGGTTTCCAAGAGAAATTTTATTTTAAGAAAGAACAATCGAACAAAAGACAAAGAAAGGTCCCAGCTTAAGATAACCAATTTATACCCTCTTACATTGATGAGGGTACCAATGGTAATTGTGTCTGATTGATAGAATTAACAGAAAACTATTGGTTTTGATAGACGACGAAT
Organism: Rhysida immarginata; assembly: GCA_023313115.1. NCBI lineage: Eukaryota > Metazoa > Arthropoda > Chilopoda > Scolopendromorpha > Scolopendridae > Rhysida > Rhysida immarginata. The sequence continues at coordinate 51,712 of JAHWFO010041068.1, forward strand.
GGTACTCTTTTATTTTACTTCAGTGGCCAAGGGTTACTGTTTTCCTCCCCTGATAAAAAAAAAGGGAAACTCGCGCTCTCCTTGGCGCCCTTTGTGAAGTTTAGGCTCGCTGTCGTATTGGAATAAAAGAAGTCGTCGTTACCCGAACCTTTCACAAAGGTTCTTCGTCGAGTGGGGGAGGACTGTAACGCCCAGTTTTAACGTTACAATTTTGTTTTTTTTTCCTCTCTGTAACGAAAAGAGTCTCTGTAACGGGCAAAAATATGTGAGGTTCTCCTTCTTGATCGCTTGAACATTCCCCCGTACGGAGCTCTTCCTAAACAGGGAACAAAACAATCGAATCACTAATAGGAAGATTTCGAGTTCTTAGTTAAAAAGATTATACTATTCTAAATATCTATAAACCTCAATACTTAACTTCTTCTTAAGCTTTCAAAGGTTGAAAGAAAAGAACAAATCTAACACATACGATTGGTTTATCTGGTCTGGAAATAAGTTAAGATTTGATTGTAGACAACTATGTCTGACAAAAAAACCCGGGGCTTTATTGCAAAAATTTCGACTACTATAGAAGTTTACAATTGGCTATAGAAACATTCCTTAATATGCTTTAGAAGTAAACTACTAATATTTCAGCGTCTCTACATCGGCGAATCTTTCGTCTTTCGCCTCCGGGCGTTCAGAAAAAAAAATATTATTTATTAAATTTACTTCTAAATAATTCATTCAATTTAACCAATAGCAGTTCAAAGTTTAACAAATTCACGAAATCTTCTCAGGTAAATACTGACAAATTAAACATAAAATTCATCCTTTTAGCTTTAAGCGTCGCTTTCGTCGTTCGCAATACGTTTTGAATCGCGCATCATCATCTTAGAGTCCAACAAGACGTCTACACAAAATCACTGGTGAGTATTATAGTTCTTTAAATAGAATCATTCTTTTTTATCCATTTCTTTATTATATTTTTCGGCTTTTAATCTTCTTATTGTTTTTCTTTTCAGCAATTGTTATTTTTACTAGTTATAATTTTAAACAAGTCGTGATGACGAATCATAGTCATTTTATGGTTTTATCTTAAACCATCTCGGCAGAAGTAAGCAACAGTAAGGAAAGGAAGGGAAACTAACGCTAGGCTAATAATAACGGGTCAGGGGAAGGGAAAACTCGAATCCGCTAAGAACAAACGGATTTGAGTGTGTTAGTGAGATTCTTACTGCGCTAAAGCCTTAAGGCTAAATCTTACGGAACCAACACATTCTTAGTCATCATCACACTCTTCTTGCGATGCCTGATTTCTCTGCAGGAATACCACATCCTCAGCCTGAAGAAACTATGCGTGGAGAAACTCTGCGTTGTATCCCATGGAAAAGCGATTTGTCCACTGCTACAATTCTCGATCAATAGTTCTTTAATCTCTGTGGAAATAGGAATAGCAAAAAAAATCAAACAAAAACAGATTTTAGACCGTATGGCCCAATTACTATGCATAATACCAGAACATCTTGTTTTCTATCACGTGTTTGCGGTTCGGAGTTAAGCAAATCATTCTTATCTTCAGAACTTTTCACTTCTTAAACATCAATGCCAACGTCGGATTTTGAACTATTACGTCGATCGCCGTGTATAATGAAGGTAAGTTTTCTTTAAAACCTCTGAGTAGAAAAGGATTACCAGGAAGACCGACTCCTGGTTCCGAATCGCTTCCATCGTAGTCGCTTCCAGTTATGCCGTCTACTCTGATGGCGGCCGTCGTTCTACCTTTTCCTTTTCATTATAATCTTCATTTCCTTTTCTTTTAACGACCAGCAGCTCGTACAACAAAACTCATTTGTTTTCGTAACATTGTTGATTTCGACCATTGTTTACACGTCTTCTCAACAGAAGGACCATCTATAAATCACGTCGACAATCAATTGACACTAAACAATTTCGTCATGTCCATCTTAACTCTCGGTCCAGATAATTGCACGAGATCAAAAGGAGGGAGGGGGGTGGAGAGAGGAAAAAAAACAAAATTGTAACGTTAAAACTGGGCGTTACAATACATACATACATACATACATACATACATACATACATACATACATAGAACCATTTTTATACATATAGATTTTCTGAGTGATAGAGAATACATAGTATATTTTAAGGATAAAATATCATCTAGGACTAAAATGGAATGCGGTATCCCCTAAGGCTCATTTTTAAGTCCTTTCATATTTAATGTTTTTATGAATGATTGCCCAATAGTCCTGAAGAATCCATAATTTATTTATACTCAAATGATATAGCCTTATAAACTATGCACAGAAGCGAACAGTTGGCACTTAAGATAACAGAACAAAATTTAACGAATGTGGTTGACTGGATACGGGCTAGTATGTTAATTTTAAATATTCAGAAAACCCATTTAATGAGATTTAAGATTCCCCGCAAGAATTATGTGAATTTTTGGAAGAAAAAATTTATATTCATGAAATACACTATAATAGATCTTCAGCATGAACGTGTCCAAAAATAAATGATGTCATTATTTTCAAATATCTTGGAATGTGTTTTGATGCCCAATTAAATTGGCATTCACATATTTCCTCTCTGAAATTACTGTTACATAAGGTTATATGTCTAATGTACCATATCAGTCCTTTTTGTTTTATTTACATTAGAAAAATGATTAATAATTCTTTATTTGAATCACGTATTCGTTATGGTTTATTCTTGTATAAATTTGGAATAGAGATTAAAGATATTATTTAGATACAAAAAAAATCATTAATCAAATAACATATGGCACTAAGTTACAAGAACATCCAATAGATCATCAATATAAGGAATTATAAATTTTGCAAATCGAAACTTTATTTTAAAATATGGTTTTCACGCAAAATTATTTTTCGAAAATTACTTAACACATTAAAAACAAGAATATTCTTTACGGAAGAGTATAATTTTTGACATACTACAGATTTTTAATAATTTTGGAAAGCGAGAAAGGCAATTTTATGTTCCATACTTATTTAATAATGTACCAGAATGGATGCTTAATTTAACATCTTTTAATTCAATTAAGTCTAGTTTTTTATATTAGAAAAACACAAAATGTAATCTCAAATTTGTATAAAAGAAGTTTTACGAAAAAAGTTTTCCTTTATATATTAAATGGAATAATAAATATTTGTTTAAAGATTGTATATATTTATGTAGACCCATTTTTATATCCATACTAGCAGAGGTACCCGGCGTTGCCCGGGATAATTACACTTGTAGGTAAAGAGAACAATCTTAAAAAAATAAAGTAAAACTCCCAATTGGTTAAATAATAACTCAATCAATACAACACAGAGCAAAGGGACTATCCATCCTACGAAAAATACGAAATAGAGGAATCTAGGTGTTATATCGAGACTTTATGTAAACTCTTCTTGTCTTGCATCAGCACGGCAGAGCAGCACCAGATACATTAGACTCAAGTTTTTCTTGCCCTTGATGTAGAAGCTCTAATAAACTCTTACTCTATTCGAAACTCCAGTTGTTCAGATGCTTCAAATGCCCGTATAGCTTTTTCTGTTTTAGTTGCAGAGCTTCATTTCAACAACGATGAACAGTGAAAAATGCGTGACTTTCTTCACCGGCGGCAGGTTCTACGAAATGATCATGGGGAAGTACATTGAGCGCTACGATAAGTGCTTAAATAAACTTGGAAACTATGTGGAAAAATAGTTAAAGGTACTTAGAATCTGGTAAAGAAAAAATTTTGAATATATTTGTAGTAGTTTTGTTTTTATTACCGAACGGAACTTACTTTCTGGACGAGCCTCGTATATTAAGTAATATATCAAACAAATCGTAATGACGAGATAGAAGCGGATTTAAATTACTATTTTCGACAATTAATAAACAAGATTCCAGGAATGAACCATTTTGAAAATGGTTGAAATCGAAACAATGACACCTGCTCTAATAGTACCCTTATGATACCCTCAAAACTTTTCAGTGCTAAAATATGGCATGCAATATATCAAACGACTTGGAATGATGTGTCAAGAATGAATATAAAGTAAAATTAATGATATTCGCAATTGGTTTCAAGAAACCTGGTTTAGTTGAATCATTATCGTTGATTGGAAATTTCAATGCTAAAATATAGCATGTAATATATTAAACGATTTGGATCTAGGTGTTATGAAGGAATATAACGTAAAATTAATGATAGTCCAAATTAGTTTCAAGGAACCTGGTTTAGTGGAACCATTATGGTTCATCGGAACATTCAATGCTAAAATATAGCATGCAATATATCATACGACTCGGAATGAGTTGTCATGAATGAATATAACGTAAAATTAATGATAGTCCAAATTGGTTTCAAGGAACCTGGTTTAGTGGAACCATTATGGTTCATTGGAACTTTCAATGCTAAAATATAGCATGTAATATATCAAGCAACTTGGAATGAGTTGTAATGAATGAATATAACGTAAAATTAATGATATTCGAAATTGGTTTCAAGGAACCTGGTTTAATTGAGCCATTATGGTTCATTGCAACTTTCAATGCTAAAATATGACATGTAATATATCAAACGAGTTGGAACGAGGTGTCATGAAAGAATGTAACGTAAAATTAACGATAGTCGAAATCGGTTTCAATGTATCTGGTTTAGTGGAACCATTATGGTTCATTGGAACTTTCAATGCTAAAATATCAGACAGCTTGGAATGATGTGTCATGAAAGATTATAACGTAATATTAATGATAGTCGAAATTATTTCAAAGGTACGTGGTTTAATGATATCATTATGGTCCTTTAGAAACTTCCAATGTTAACTTAAGGCGGTTTAAAAATATACTTCCGCGAATGGTTTAGTTTAACCTTTCAGCACTTGGTTATGTCATTCCTTAATGGTTCATTTAGCGATATAGTGACATTTAAGAGGATGCTTTACGCTTGCTCGGCGTTCAATTGTTCGGATATCACTTTTAACAAGTAATTTGGCCTAGCCCAGATTAATAAAAGCAAGAATAGATGATGTAGGCCTTCATATGTTCTTGATAAAACTTATGGTTAGCCTATCTTGTTCATTATAGCCTGTATTCTGAGTTCCTGATTAGATTATTAATACTTACGGAAAATAAAGATAATACTTAACGACATGTTAACGCACTAGCACCATATACTTTCAATCAATATAATATCTTATGCAAACTCCGATTCATCATCGCTAAAAAGCTGGTTATCCGAACTGCTACACGTAAATTGACATCTTAGGCCAAGTTCTTTAGTGTAGCGGGCTTAAGATGTCCGCATAACCAACTTTTAAGCTACGGATAAATCGGAATTTGCGTAAGAAATTATATTGACAGTATATGGAGCTAGTGCGTTAACATGTCGTTAAGTTTTATCTTTATTTTCCGTAAGTATTAACGAATCGTCAATTAGTATGAGCCTTGGTATACTAAAGCACACCCCTTAAATCAATAGCATTTATACTATTCCCACCCCGAAAGCAAAATTTCGGTTGTACATTTGTTTAAAATGTAAATACTTACTTTGCCACCTTAACTATATCTTAACAAGAAATTAATCCTCCCGAGGAAGGTAGCGGAAGCCCTGAGATCATCTATATTTACCCTTTTACTTTTCACGTTTTAAACTCCCCCCCCCCTCATTTTTTTTTATTGATTGTAATATTCAGGGCCTATATAGCTGGAGGCCGACGAGTTGGGACCTTGGATCGATCTGGATTAACGACTGCTGTAAGATGGTCGCAGCAGCCAGGGAGGGAGGGGGGGGGGGGTGATGAAGATCATATCTCACCGATGGTCGCCCATCCAGTGACTAGCCGTTAACTTCCCTGAAATTGTGTGTGGAAGCCCACCAAGTCACGGCCTCCCGCCTAGTAAAAATTTTAAATAGTAAAATTGATTTTCTCGAACGTAGTATTTAGAAAGTGTAAAAGAGCTCTTTCCATGAAAATGTGTTTTTCCTGTTAATTTTGAGCACCAGATGTTGCCATATTTATAAAGACCAACTGCCACCCCCGAAACTTCGATTCCAGTGGCCCAATCAAAGCCAAACTAAATAGTAAAGATGCACATCCCCATAGCAAGTTACATTTCGAATTTCAACCTTCTACCTCAAATATGTGGAAATTACGACGGGAACGGACGGACGGACAGACGACCAATAAGTAGCTCCATTTTTCCGCTACATAATACTGCTGTAAAATAAATAATTCCGAGAGCAGAATGTATATTTTACAGCAGTATTACGTAGCGGAAAAATAGGAATAATTATTTGCTGAAATAATTTTTTTTTTTAGTCAATAATTTGAACAGCTGAGGTATGGCGTAGGATAAAACCCTCACAGACAATTTATGAGTTATTCAATAATTATGTTCTCTTATTTCTGCATATAATAATATTATATAAGATAATAAATGGAATAAATTTCATAGAGATTTATTGTTTTCATTTTATATTCATTTCCTGCATACAACACCATAATAAATATGATTGTAATAAACCGAATGTTTATACAAGTACTTCTTATTATGAATTCACATCAGAGTATTTCAAATTTTTACCTCAACAGCGATGGCGGACATCGCTTCAATTCGCTTCCAATATGGCGTCGTTATTTCCACTCTAATTATATTATTCTCGTTGACAAAAAACTAACTCTCTAATGTTAAAGCTCGGCGAAGACGGATATATACAGGGTCTTCATAATTAAGTTCCATTTTGACATGGCCATAATAAAAAAAGAAACTATTGGACAAAAAGCTACAATACTTAATAATATTACACAAGACGATAACCTACAGAGTATACGAAATTAGACACAGTAATCCGGTGTAACCTACTTTCAGTAAATGGTGGAGGCAACATTGAACATGCAACTAATTTTTAGTAACGATTAAAGACATGTTAACCTGTGTCTTCGTGTCTAATTTCGTATACGAATATTGCATAGAGCGCCATTCCATGCTAGTGGTGACCTTTTGAGCTATTTTCTTTTTGGTGGGTAAGAACTTCCCATGCCCTCTTGTATAATATTACCAAGTTTTATAGCTTTTGGTCCAGTAGTTTTTTTTTTATGGCCATGTTAAAATGGAACTGTAATCATAAAGACCCTGTATATACCGGGTGATTATAATTCAAGTTTAAGTTTCAAAATGCTATAAAAAAAAGAACCTCTTAGTAGAATGACGTCCAATTGGAACGGAATGTTATTGAAGTAGGGGGAAAGCTTATGTCATAAGAAAAAAAAGGAGGTCCAAATTTTAGAAACAGATGGCGCTGTAAGCGTCAGAATATGTAAATGAAAATACCTGTCATGCGCACGACTCATTTCATTTGTTATAAAAACGCCGTGTACACGGCTTTTCTTTATTTCGCGTCCGAGAGTTCGCCATGGGTATCTCATTGAAGGACCGCGCTCTGCTTGTAAAGCTTTTCTACAAGAACAATGATTCCGCACCAGTAGCTCTGCAGAAGTTCAGAACACGCAATTTAAAAAAACCGATTTGATGGATGCTTTGCACACTGAAGAGTATAGTTGGTTTAACGTGTAACTTACACCTTAGCCTTTGTTTTACCATGGTATTTCTATCCCCTGGTCTGTGCACAGGTCCTATTCAAGGAGACACTATACATGGCGTTAAAAACTACTCTTACCGAGGAATAGCACAGTTTTCCCTACAGGAACCATGGAAAAAATTATTTTTTCTTCCTTAAACACATTAATAATTTTTAGAAACAATAGTATAATTTAGTAATTATAAATAGAGACTTTGCGCACATTCATAACAAAAATACGAAACGAATCTTAAATTCAAAATAAAAAATACTTTCGTATTTTAACGATTCGTAAATACGAATTCACTTTGCGCCATGTATTCCCCATCCCCCCCCCCCCCCAAAAAATACGAATGTACAGATAACGTAAAGACCTGAAATATTTAGCGTTTAATGTGGTTACCTTTTCGCGAAACCTAGTCTATAGAGCAAAGAGAGTAAGCAATGGCAGTCAATGTAACAGGTATGTTTGTTTACATAAAAAACGAGATTATTTGACTGCAGTCTTCTTTTCGGGGCTGTACTGTGCGGACTGCTTAAACAAAGATGTTGACTGTGTTCAGTATCGATCTCAACGCAAAGGGTTTCAGCAATGTTATCTCGCTCTTCAATAGTAAGCGTTCTTTTTTGAGGAGTGTCTAATGCTCTGCGATCTTCTTCTCTCTCGGTTATTAGTTTGTGAAATTATTGTGGATGCACTTTGCATTTCAACGACATCTTTTATTAGTTGAGCACGGGTGTCCCATTCTTCTTCTGTACTAGCTCTGCAAAGGTATTTTGTTACCTAATTAAAAGTGGCCCAAAAAAACTACTTACAAATTTTTACTCTCCATATTTTGAGCTTCAAATAAAGCAATCAGTCGTCCCACTCTATCTTTTTTTCGTCTGACCGTGCTTGGGCAATCTTGGGCTGACAGCAGTTGGACATTCAAATGGGTTCAAACTCAACAGCGTTGTCAGCAGGTTGACATCAGTTTTCACTGTAAAGTACGACCGCTTGTCCTTCGACTGACTGCTCTTATTGATATCATTAGTTTTCGGTTTACCTTTACTACCCGTGGACGGACACGAGGGCGTTTGGTCTATGAACGAAAAACAAAAGGCATATAAACTGCTTCCAACTAAATAAAAAATGAAATGCATGCATGACGCAACTCTTCCGTTGTTGTGAAATGCTGGCAGCAAGATTCTGCGTATATTCTAGTTGTGATTGAACGTTATTTGACAGAACATTATCATTCTAAGATATTGTCAATAAATTAGATAAATTATCACTCTTACGCCCATCTTAAATCCGCTGCTCTTTAAGTACTTTATTCTCTATAAGTACATCGCGACAGACTAATATAAATATTAAATTTTGCTGTATCAGTTGGCTGTATCAGTTATTGGTACTAAAAATAGTAATGGGACCAGTAAAAGAAATAAATTAATATCTTCAAAAAAATCATTTGCGACAATTTTAGTATTGGAAAAAAGTCTAGGTATAGAATGTTGAGATTTACTTATAGAGCATGAAGTTTTAAGTGGATTTGAGACGGGTGTAATAGTAAAAAAAAA
>JAHWFO010041068.1:61253-72435 GCA_023313115.1 Rhysida immarginata
AATGCAAGGCAAAGTTTGTACAACAATAGGTATCAACAATGGTATCAGCACGCAATTCACAAACACACTGCATGAACCAACAATATATATATCATGACCAACAATGCAAGGCAAAGTTTGTGCAACAATAGGCCCATTGTGTTCGCATCAACAATGGTATCAACGCGCAATTCACCAATAACAATGAGCACAGAATGATGATGTAATGTTAAAGCAATCTTTCCAAGAATTATAACAATGAACATAAAATGATGATGTAATATGGATAAGTTTCAATTTGTAACAATGCATAGAATTCCTGTTATTCAGGCTTTTCTTAGAAAAGAGAGTTCTTAGTACTTAACAATTTCTTGAAAATCTTTAAAAATGATCAGTAACTGGAGATAATGGAGAGTTAGCAGACTATTGAGAAAGAGTGGAAAGACGACAGAGGAAGCATTCCTTTAGCTCCGTGATGTCCATCCTTGGAGAGGTCCAGCCATTGTGAGCCTTTAAAAAGATTTTTTTCGAATTTTCATTAAGAATTTTTACTGTATTAATTCTAAGCAATTTCATGTGTTTATTTTTAAGATATTGCAAAGTTTAATTTAATTTTTGAGATTGTTCTGTTTACATCCAAGTGTAATTATCCCGGGCAACGCCGGGTACCTTTGCTAGTAATTTATAATGATGGAAAGTAAATAAAATAAACTTTAAAAAATGTATCTGTTTAAGAATTTACCAAGTGGTTGAAATATGAAATGTAGACTGCTTAGTTGGCGAAGAGGCTAGCATGCTGACTTCTGAGTCGCTTGGTCGCGTGTTCGAGTCCCGACTTTCTTTATCCACTTATTAGTCACACGATTAAATTCGTTTCGGCTGAAAAGAAGAAGAAGAAATTTGAGATGTTCACAAGTTATTATATGAATTGAAGATCTGAAAAAGTAAAATCAGCCTTTCTCCTAATAACTGGACAACATTTCAAATTTCAATCATTATTTACATATTTGTGAACTCATGAAACGTATATTACTTTAAATTTATTTCGTTTAATTTCAATCCTTACACGTTATGTAAAGGAGAATTACTTAAGAGCCTACTGAAAAGTCGTAGTTAACGCCATCTAGCGTACAATATCGGCTACGGACCAAACTTTAACTTAGAGAACAATAGCCGTGCACAGACCAGGGGATTAAAAGATTATGGTTTTAACGATTCATTTGTCATTTTTAGTCGAAATTCTGACGCATATTTCGCCATCTGTTGCTAAAATTTTAACCTACTTTTTTTTCTTATGCCATAAGCTTTCCCACATCAATAACATTCCGTTCTAATTGGACTTCATTCTACTAAGTGGTTTTTTTTTTATAGCGTTTTGAAACTTAAACTTTAATTATAATCACCCTGTATAATAAAAATCGTACCTTCCCGTCTTCGCCGAGCTTGTCAAGGCAAAACGAAGACGGGAAAGAATATTTTTTCTGTTTAAAAAGTATATTCTGAAGGATTCGAAGTCACAATATCAAGGTTGTCGAACACGTCATATAACCAAGGCGCAAAAGTAGTATTGCAAAAATATAAGTTTTTTATTACCAATGTGTAGTACCCGTCGCAACCGAGCAGAGGCAATAAGTAACATTAAATACCCATATCTTATACGAATAGAAATATACAAATCTCAAATCCATAAAAGTTGCGACAGGGTGAAAACATGCTATACAGCAAAAATATTGATACATTGATATATTAGTTCATTTTATTTCTAAAGAAGATAGTTTATTAGGTAGGTTATAAATATTTTGGAACAATAATTTAACTAATATTAATAAATATTAAGTTTTTGCGAACTGGGGTTGCAACCACTACAAAAATGTTGGGACAGTGGAAGAATTACCATTGGGTGACATCTCCCTTCCTTCTGATCACACTTTGTAGCCTTCGGGGAACAGATGATACCAATTTCTGTACCATTGTAATGGGAATTTGTTGCCATTCCTGCTGTACGAAAGTTTTCAGCTGTTAAACGGTTCGGGGTCGTCGCTGATCTAACTTCTTCTTAATAATTCGCAATATATTCTCTATTGGGGAATGGCAGACAGGCCTATTTAACACCCAAATTCTTCTATTGTGTAGCCACTGTCCTCTAATGCGAACTGTGTGGGGTTTAGCATTATTTTGTTGAAATAGAAAAACGGGATACAAAAAGAGTCACCGAGAAGGCAACATGTATTCTTCTAAAATTCCAATATAGGCTTGTACATTAATGCTGCCATTGCAGATGTGCAATTTTCCCAGTCCATTAGAACTTATGTAGCCGCAGCATTGAATGGAGATTACGTTGAAAAATATTGTTGTGTAGCTAAAAGATTGGGGAATAACATGGTGTATTTGAATGCTGAATTAAACAACCCTCTTTTTCAGAAAAAAATGTGTTGCATTACTTATTGAACTCCCCTCGTATTATTTTTAGTTTTGCTAATATATATTTAGTCAATCATGTTTTATCTGCACTCTTCATATTGTCCCAACTTTTATGGAAATGGGTATTGTATCTAGTAACTCGCATATCTAGGATCTGCCTTTTCCTAGAATGCGGGTATTACATTTTGAAGTTACATTTATATCCAGGCCTAGCTTGAACAGCACATGTGCTGTTCGCCCGACCATTAATTGAAGTGCTGCAATTTCACTCATTGATGTTGCCAGGCAGTTTTGCCTTCAAATTGAACAGTCGCCAGCATTTTATCCAGCAAAAATGATTTACCGGTTTCGCCAGGACCGTCCAAAAACAGAGTCTCCTTTCTGGGTTCTCATTGCATACCGCATTTAATATGTGACTGTACACAATCAGCTGTTATTCACTTAAGATCGATGTTTGATCCACCAAGTCTTGGAATTTTGCCCGAAGGTATGCAGTCTCCAGCGATACCAGTGGATATGAATCCTGGAACGCTTCAACTTCTGGATCAGCGAACTGATGCAATTGAGACATCTCTAGATAATGCTTGAGTCGGCGTTCATTGTTCTTCAGATATTGGTCCAAATCTCTTAACGTGAAATACAGCACTCGAAGATTGGTTGCCTCTGAGTTGAATTGATGCTGATGGTCTTTTGTCAATGCGTCTGCCCAACTATTCCACAATCCTGGTTTTGGTTCCTGGGGACTACTTGCAGTATGCCAGAATGACTGCAAATAGATGTCTGAGTTGTCAAATCTGGAAAGCAAATGCTTCACGCATCGCATGCAACGATGCCATTCTTCATCGTCCTTTGACAGCCTTAGAGCTTTTGAAGCCTCCTGGAAAGTATCTTGCAATACACCAAAAACTCAAATAATTTTGGACCATGAACATAGCATAGCAATCGATGCTGTCGACTTGCATACTCCGTTGGATTCGCATAGGCTTCTTCGACTTCGGACATTGTCTGAAATATTCGCTTCGTCGGTGCTATTACCCTGTTCATTAAGAATCGTTAATCACACAGTTTACTAATTGTTATTATACGCGTTATAATTATCGAGCTATTTTTTCGAATCTCCCACACGTAAAATTGAAGTCGATAATTGATGTTATATTGTTAAAAAAGAAACGTGATTTCTAATTGTTTTCTTTTGTCGCGTCATTTACCTTAATTATGAGGCCCACGAGATAACAAATCCTGAAAGCGAAAAAGACAACTGACCTACTGGGTGCTAGTAACAATCCAACCTTCAGTGCCGGAGCCTGTATTTCTCGTTAGTCTCGCTTTAGTTAGCCTGTATTTCTCATTAGCTTCGCTTTAGCCCGTCTTACGACGTTTACCACAGCAGTCGAATCTGTAAATTTGTTTTTAATTTAACGCAAGTAATTTTTTTATTATTGCCTACTGTTGCAGAGAACTTGCCTTGCATGTGATATAATTATTTTTCCTCGCATATTGTTGCTCATGCAATGACCCTTCATTACGGACGGAACAAGCAAAATATATACACATAGTGTCCGAAAAGTCTAGTACTATGATGTATATCACAGTCCAGAAGAGATGCATTAGATAGAACAAGAACGTCTTATAGCAAGTGGATCGTGGACTTACCATTTCCGACCTCAGAAGTGACCTTCAAGGTCATCTTTTAGGTAATTCAAACCGTAACTTTTCCCTATCAGAGATAGAAGAAAGTTTCCAATTACGAACTTGTAGAGCACCTCAAAATTAGTCTAAATCCATGTTTACTTTATCTAATTTGTACGAAAATTGTGTGAGATAAATGAGGACGAAGATTGGTATGCTACTCGTAGTCCCTCTCCCCGCCCATCCTCACACAACCGTGGCACGGTATCTCACGTGAAACTGTAGATTTATGCCAAGGAACCCAGGACAGAGCGTGAACTTCAAAAACGAATTGAAGTGGCCATTAGGCAAATTCCTGCCATGACAATGACAGCTGTCCAGGAGGCAATCACCTATCGTGCACACTTTGAACATACTTTAAAATAACCTATGTTCGATTTTGGAAATAATGACTTAAATTACATGTATTAATCAACCCTTTTAAGTTTAGAAATAAAAAGCTCACTAATTGATTTGTCTGTGACTTCTCAACACGATGATGGGAGTATAATATACCAATCTTTATCCTCGTTTATCTCACACAATTTTCCTAAGAATCAGTTAAAATAAACATGGATTTTGACTAATTTTGGGGTGCTCTACAAGTTCGTAATTGGAAATTTTCTTCTATCTCTGATAGGGAAAAAGTTACGGTTTGAATGACCCTGAAGATAACCTTGAAGGTTCACTTTTGAGGTCGGAAATGGAAAGCCCACGATCCACTTGCTATAAGACGTTTTTGTTCTATCTAATGCATCGCCACTGGACTGTGATATACATCATAGTGGTAGACTTTCCGGACACCCTGTATATAAAGATGTGTTAATTAATATTAAAATACCAGACGTCAAGTGCCAATGCCTGCCTGAACTAACGTGGAATGACCCAAGAACAAAGCATTCCTATTTCGTTCATATAAACGAGAATCAATCTTTGTATTACCAATGATTATTATTTTTTCATAAAAAAGTTCGTAAGATTTATTTTTAAGTACTAATATTATACTTACTTTACATTGTAGTGAAATGTGTTTATTGATGTTTATATCTTAGGTTATTATAGAAAACTTTTTCAAAAAATATTTCAATTGCTTCTGTTTTTAAGGAATATCTTGGAATGCTACTTGTGGATGAAAGAAGAAAATGGCAACAAATATAAATAAAGAAACAGATTTCTTAGAGAAACGGATAAAGAAGATAATTCATGCAGGATTGAAAGCCGAACTTGATAAAAAAGAAAATGTTTTCCGTTTTGACATCATTACGGATAAGAAGAACAGAAAATTACTGCGTTTCTTATGGGCACTGAATCTAATCCTGTGCTTTGGTTTCTTCATCTATCAAGTAGCAGAAAGAATCGAATACTTTTTAACAATACCAATAAGAATAGACACTGACATCCAAATGAATAAATACAACGTTAAAAATTTACCCAATATAACTATAACACCCATTTTTATGAACAAGACTAGTCTTGGAAAAAAACCTGTTAAACACGATAACAGTGAAATATTTTTTGAAGTTCAAAGCATTGCTTCCAAACTAGAGTTTTTTAATGAAGTAAGTATAATAAGATTAATAGTTTTCATTCCCCATACATTATAGGCCTTCACCTCTGTCCCATGTATTCATGAATCTATGGCCTCCTTGTATTTGTGTGCTTCCAATTACAGTCATATGTTTCTTATTCTCAATCATATTTCCATATTGCTTCAATTTTTATGAATTTTGGAAGTGATTACGGTTATTTATATAAAGGGAAAATAAAAAAAATTGAACTGGCGGATTGGTACATTCGGGAGGGAGGGGTTATAAAAAACCTTTATAATTCAAAAATGGCTAATCAGAGCCATACAACTGATTAAAAAAAATTATTCGTCTACGTTAGAAGAGTACTTGCATAACACTTGAAGCCTTACACCCCTTCCGAAATATTCATTATGAAGTTTTCCAGACACAGGCGTCTTTAATTTTCATTCATTTTTAAGCAATCTCATTTCAATTCGACATCGAAGTTTCCATGCTAAATCAGTCTCAAATACCGTTTGCTATGCCAGTCCACACATGCCAATCTGAATACCATACCAAGTCAGGCCCAGGACCGATATGATTTTAAAGAAATCGAGAACGAAAAGGAAAGCATTTGATTTCTAAAGAAGCCTTTCATTGTTATGAATCAGATGAGGTTGCTAAGGAAGCCTCTGGTTGCTAAGCAAGGCGTACTTCTATCTGAAAAGTTAAATGGAGAAAGTAGCATTTCTCTATAGATTAGAACATATATGAATCCTTTAATTTGTTAGCATTCCTATTTAATAATCTTTCTTCAAAACTATTGCCAACGCTTTTCTACGTAAGCATGCATCGCTAAAAGGATGAGTAGCTACTAGCTATTGTTATAACTTGCCTAACACAAGCTAACTATTGATAACATAAGGCGTAAGTAGTTACATGCCATAGTTTAGCATTGGAAGTTCCAGTGTACCATAATGGGTTCACGAAAAGCAGGTGCCTTTGAAGCGATTTCCACTATTAATAATTTTCCGTTATATTCATTCATGAAACATCATTCCAAGTCGTTTGATATATTACATGCCATATTTTAGCATTGAAAGTTCCAATGAACCATAGTGGGTCCATGAAAAGCAGGTATCTTGGAACCAATTCCGACTATCATTCATTTTACGTGATATTCATGCATGACTCATCATTCCAATTTGTTTGATATATTACATGCCAAATCTGAGCTTTGAAAGTTTCCCCTAAACCATACTGGTTCCATGAAACCACATACCATTGAACCTATTTCGACCATCATTAATTTTACGTTATTATTCAATCATGGCATGTTATTTCCAGCTGTTTGATATAATACAGTCATGCCATATCTTAGCATTGAAAGTTTCCAGTGGACCATAATTATACCACTAAACCACATACCCATGAACCAGTTCTGACTGATCTTGAACACCAAGGAAGACGATCACGTGTCTTCATCTAATTCACAAGCCTTTTCTCTGCTTTAGCTATGGAGAGCCAAAGGGAGAACAGCATTTGGCAATGCACACGCCATTTATACATGGAATTGTATAGTGAAAAACGTGGTCCCCTATATTTTTTTTGACGTTTTGAACCGGAAGTAGTTCACCGATATTTTCCACCAACAAACTCAGTCTTCCGATTACCCTTAGTTGTCGAATGGCGAAAACGGAAGTCGAAAATTCGGAAGCGTTCGAAACCTAGAGCACCAACAGACAGACGGACGCACATTGTGAAAACATAAGTACCTATCGGTCCTAATAAGTGACGCGGAACATTGGAACTCTTATTGCCACCAGCTGATCGCCTTTCTGCCTGAAAATCGCCAGCCATCTCATCCAACAATACTTTAATGATTACTTTAATGAAAATACCATGTTAATACGAAGCACAACCATGACGCAGCCACAGCCATCTCCACCAAGAAAAAACTGACAGACACTAGTACCATTATACCCCAATGAAAGTAATGCCTTAGTCATAATCCAGTAGGCCAGAATACATTGATATAGTGAACACTTTCATTCTTTTCAATAACTTCCGATTAAACTCCGAAATACTACAAAGCCTTATTTACTGTCGTCAATAAGTCCACAACTCGCACCTGCAGTCATTTCTTCTATGTTTAAGTCTTTGTTCTTCTCCCAAATCTATTTCACTTGTGAAGTTTTATCTAATGACTAGTTTATTACCAGAGATTTTGAAAACCGTCAGTCGTTTAGTTTTTACCAAAAGCTTATTAATCATCCAATTTGATAGATTTTCGTCTTCTCAACCTTTGTCCCATACACTAATATTGCAACTCGACTCTCCAAATATCGTGGCATTGAACACAAAGAAATGGCTAAAGCAAATGTCTCCGAAGTGGAGATGAAAAAGACTCTAGGGGGGGGTTCTAGAAATTTTGGCGTCGACAACATAGGTCATTTTGCGCCTTTTACACAAGTTATAACAGTACGCAGCCCGGGACAAACACAAACATCCATGCCCACGGCGGGATTCGAACCCGCGGCCAGGCGGACTCGAGAACTAGAAAGCCTACGCCCTAGTCCTCTCGGCCACCTGGCCGGCGAAAAAGACTCGGGGATCCAGGAGATTGTGTACAATTTCCTGGCTCTGAGACAATTTATAATTTTCAGAACCATTTTTGCAAAATGCTTGAAATGAGGTCTAATTATGTTTAAATTCCCGAGTTCCTCTTCTGAGTATTTCACCAGCCAAATCTTCGGAACTTTGGTATAGTAATCGCCGCACTGTATGCTTCGGCCACATGTGTGGCGATTAATGGCTCCGTCTCGACCACCTTCGACCTGTTAAAAGGTGTCAGGAGAGGTATCCATCCCTCCTCCTGTACTTTTTTTTACTAGGATCCATTACTTCCGTATTTGAATCGCCGCCCAAATGTTCGGGGTTACCATCTGCCAGTTGCGTCTATTAACATCTGTACGCCGGCATATGGCGAGATGTGCTGCTTTTCGCATCTGTCCGTATTCCTTGAATATCTATAACAAAACTTTTGAACGCTTTAGCGATTCGACGGGGAATTCCATCAACCTCGTCAAGTCGAAAGGCATCGCTGTTAAGAAATGGACGGTCGACGATATAAAGACTTTCCCAATAACATTGCGTGGCCAAATAACAGTGTTAGGTTATGTCTTCTCTTTCTTACCGAACTTTGACTCACGTCACTGGCAACAAGTAATCATCAAGTGTCTTTCTCGCCTTGGCAAAAGCTTCCGCTTCTCTATATCTATGTTTATCAAGACGAGGTTCATTAAAACTCACGTTTTGCCCCTTCTAACATCTAAGTGCCTGTTCTCCTTGCCATCTAAACAAAAACTACAAGAAGTGCTTAGGGCAAGTATGTAGTCTGTGTAGGGTTGTGCGATATTTCCATTGAGATCTGAGTTTCTGTTCATCCCTTTCGATAGAGGGGTTAGGATTGCCAGATATCAGACGTTACCTCATCGCAGCCAGAATGGCCGCGTTTATTCGTTTTATTTTCCTTTCCTCGACCAATGTGGGCAAATTTTGTGTTTTTACATCTGTGTTTCTTTTTAATTGTGAAGAGGCTACCATTTCTTTCTTCGTTGCCAATGACAATTAATTTAAAATCCACGGACATTTAAAATAAACTGCAAAAAGGCTTAGTGACATTCATTCCTGGACTGAGACAAGCAGACTCACAAAACTGGCGTAACCTGCGCCTATCTTGGTTCTTCCAGCAATTTGACCAGGGTGCGGCTACGGACATCTTTTGTTTGCATCCTGATTATATGTGGGCAGCCATCTTTAAGGCAGTTAAATCTTTAATTTTCAATGGCGCCTGCTGCACCCTCGGCTTTTTACTCTTAAACGTCTATTTTTCTATAAAGTAGTTGAAACTGCTGCTTGCCTGTCTTGTGGGGGCATTGAATCGATGAGACATGTGTTTTATGAGTGTCCGTTTGCGAAATCTGTCATTTCGTTTGACCAATTTTTCTTCCAAGACTGCGATTCTAGATGAATGATTCCACCTGTGCTGCGGTAAAGCTGGACCAAACCGTCTCTATCGCCTTGTGTAACGAAAAATTATGGTTGGCTATGTTGATAGATCTAATGGGTTACATCCGCCATCCGCAGCAGTATGGATGCTACTCATCTTAGGTCCTTCCTCCATCTTGAATGTCATCGAGTAGGTCCAGTCACATTTAAGAAGCGGTATGCATCATTCCATCACTTGTATAACGTCATTGGATGAGA
Source organism: Rhysida immarginata (assembly GCA_023313115.1). Classification (NCBI taxonomy): domain Eukaryota; kingdom Metazoa; phylum Arthropoda; class Chilopoda; order Scolopendromorpha; family Scolopendridae; genus Rhysida; species Rhysida immarginata. The sequence goes on from JAHWFO010041068.1 coordinate 71,099, forward strand.
CCATAACACCTATACGTATCTCTTCACGTTCCCTTTGAACCTTGGATGACTGGCCAGTGAGCAAATGGGCCTTCCATAGAGGCGTTTAATTAGGTAACGCAGTCCTTAGGGGCTGCTCGATATTTAAAGCATGTACGCCTGGGTATCCTACCTGTAATCATCATTTAGGGTGTTCGATGAAGCAATAACCCCAGCTCCAGCTCCAACAGCAGAACAAGTCATCCGGCCGAACTCGATGGAGAAGTCTAAACAAAAACTCAAAGAAGGTTTCCGTTCGAGATCAAGGAAAAGGAAAGTTCGAAGCGACGACTGTAACATCGTACTCTCTCATGTGATGAAAGAGCTAAGCCCAACATCGTACTTTCTCTCAGGTGACGAAACTTCGGCTGCAACTGTGTCCGCTTGGAGGAAACGTAGACAATTCCACACGAAGAGATAGCGATTACCAGTCCAAACAGGTCATCTGATAAAAAAATTCGGTCGGCACGAAGTATAACGGAAGCCCGACTTCACGCACAGGAGCTCGTAGGAACATTCTTCGTCTTTCTCATAGATGACAGCGAAGAGAGACTTCGCATCCACTCGGTGACGATTGGCACAAGAGCGAATCAGGTCTAATCGTAGAGAACATTGACTTTAACCAAACAGGAACGCAGTGAAGACCCTCATCAAACAGTTGAAGCGCAACGAGTCACGCCGACAACACTGAGAGCCCCAGACGCAATCGTTTCAAAGGTAGAAGCGGAGTCATCGCCCAGCTTCTCAGCGATTTCTTTACTCTAGTGGCGCCATGAGGCAAGACGTCGTGCCATTCATCCAGCATCCCAATAACGCTCCGAGATGTGTCTTACTCGGCCCCCGAGGACATCGCAAAATTAGCAGGTGCGCCCATACCTAATAAGATCTCGAGTGGCAGGCCGCACTTGGCTTACAGATCGTCATCATGGGGTATAGTGCGAAATTAGTGTAAATATATTTAACTGTAGGATTGGGACTCATATCATTTGGTATAGTAGAAATAGTGATAAAGAGTTAAATAAGTGCGATTTCATTTTAATATTAATTCTCTTCCCTTATTTCGGACAGATCGAGTCCTCTCGTCGATTAACCTAGTAAAGCCGCCGTTTTCGATAGCTACGGTTGCCCATTCACGCCCAGACTTCATTCAAATTAAGGAAGAACGTAAAAGTGACTAGCATATCCACGCCTGAAGATTCTTTTCTTTACAATTGTAAATTTTCATTATTAGAAAAAAGAAAAATGAAAATAGAAAATTATGTTTAAATATATATTAAACAGGTGGTGGCCTTACAGTATAACAGAGGGACATCAGGAGT
>JAHWFO010041068.1:87435-148228 GCA_023313115.1 Rhysida immarginata
ATTGTGGCTACTATATCCCATTGCTTACAAAAGCTGTATATAGATACAGAGTTTTAACAGTAACGGTATTTATTGTTTGCCTTTCAAGTACATAAATTAGTAACAAAATTTTTTTTCGTTAATGAATTTTATGAAAGTTTTTTCGACCATTTATTTATTATCTCGACCAACTGAAACACCCGACGAATTGACCGCCCGACCAACTGACAGGTCGACGAATTGACATTCGACTAATTGACCTCCGACAAATTGACCGCCCGACCAACTGACACTCTCAACGAAATGACGCTCGACGAATTGACCTCCGACGAACTAACCGCGCGACCAATTGACACTCTCAACGAAATGACGCTCGACGAATTGACGCCAACGAACTGACGCTCGACGAATTGACCCTCGACGAATTGACACGTAATCGCTATTTAGGTACTTAAAGGAGTGAAATTCGATATCCAGATTCCCCTAGGCAAGATCTACATTACTATAAAGTTTAGGCTCAATTGTTCCAGCGGGGTCGGAGTTGCGGGGGGTGGCATTCACTCGGTCTTTAGAACTATGACAACCTATGGTATGTGATATGTCATTCCAACCGATATCATGATAAAAAAAAAGAAGATACGAGCTTTTTAGAGTTTCTATGTACAACGTTCCAGAAAGTCAATTAAAAAAAACTTGAGGGAGGTAAAAAGTGCAGATAAAAGGTTAAAAAATAATGACAGCAGGATGACTCGGGGGGATTAATTTCTTGTTAATAAATGTATAAATGTATTTCTGCCATACTGCTAAAGCTCCTCCTTGAAATGTTTACAAGATTTTATTTATTTTTATTTTATTTTTTTTTTATTTTAAGCATTTTAAATATTTTAATCTTATTTTCAATTTTGATTTTGATATTGTTATCTGTTCAAAGTAAATAATTTTTTTGCCACATATACGCACTCACACACACACACACACACACACACACCTACAGACTATAGCCACAAAAAGTTATGCCTCTTATTTTTGTTGGCTACAGTTTTTTTTTGGTTTTTTTTGTTTGTTTGTTTTTTTTTTGTTTTTTTTTGTTGTGAGTAAATATGCCTTTGAGCAAATGGCTTTTACCCTTAACATATTCCCCCCGCACCGACCCGATCTCGCGTTAAGATCGTTCAATTCCAGTATCTTTCTTCAGGATAGTACAAATAATTGCAACGAGTATCTGAATTTAGATAAACGAAAAAGAAATCGAAAAAAAAATAAACGACTTTATCTGTTAACGAAAATACTAATAAAGTCATGATTCAGACTTGTGACATGGCCTTTGTTGTACACATGAAAAAGGATGACTATTGCCCTTTGTTGTTTTTTTGGAAGACTGCTAATTTGGTAACGAGAAGAAGACGGGGCAGTCGTAAAAAGGAAACCCAGCGGATAATCATGATGAACACTAGAAACTTAGAAAGTGTTCGAATGAGTTGGATGAAAAGGCTATTAAGCTTTACCAGATAGGAAGAATTGTCGATTACTCGCTTTGTTCGGAGAAGGAAGCAAAATAAATAGAATTTAATGGGTGGTACTTTAAAAGAATGAACCCCAAAACTTAAAGAGTAAACGTGGCTCGTTAAAAGACTTTTAATTTGGTTTAAAAATTGCGATACTTATTTATAAAATACAAAAATTCTGTACAAAAGAATGTTCTATACAATATGATTTAATTGAGGAATAGGCATTGCGATCTCAATTACAAAAGAAAAAATATTTCTCGGAATAAAAGAAAGAAATACTTAAATGTACGTTAAATACAGCAAAACACTGTAACGTGAAATATTAATCGCTACATTGAGCGAATTGAGATTAAATATAAAAAGAATTGAGACAGATCAATTCCTTGTAAAGAATAAGGAAAAAGAAATTTCAAATTCCCATTTAATGTCTAAAGAAAGACTGCGAAATCATAAATTATTATTAATGGGAAATAAGAATTGAAATGTGCAGCATGACATCCCTTATGCGCGTTATTGTTGAAATAGCATTAAAAGAAATTTCATTATTACCTTATGGGTAAACCCGCAAAACAATGCTGGTCGGTAAAGAATCATGGCTGCCGCGAGAAAGTGAGAAATTCAATAAGAAACTAAACATCGAACGGCAGGGTAGGAGGAATTTGCAGAGCATTGGAATGAAAATGATAAATGGAAGTTGAACGCCATGCTGCAGGCTAGGAAGGGCGTGGAGGACCAGAAGGAGGGACAACTGGTCAAGCCAGAAGCTGGAAGTGGTCTGTCTGAAGTAAAAAAACAGTAACCACGGAAAGAACATCAACAATATTCGGACACACATCCTCGTGATCACAAAATTATTCGCGAGGGACAACTAGCTGCAGACAGTGATAATCACGTGGGGATTTACTAATTAACATTTATTAAAACAATGTATACTCAACAATCACTGTCTGCAAAAACAGTAAAATAAAACTTAAAGAATAGAAAAAATAGAATAAGTAATTACAAATAAAATTATATCTATTTTTCCATAAAAAATCTGAGTTTTCCCGAACAAAGCCTCCTGTAATTTTCTTGAACACCAAAAAAAAATGACGGCCATTTGTACAGATAGAAGTTTAGGTACTGACATTACATATACAGATTCAAAAAAAAATTGTCCAAGTACAATAAACAAATAAACATTTATGCCTTTATTATTTCCTTTCTTTTTTGTGTGCGCACACAGTATGATTTGCCTTTTTAGCAAAAGAAGACAAAGTATATTTTGCATTTTTTGTATACCATAATTAAAATATATATTAAACGTAAAATACGTTAATAAATGTAAAAAAATACATATCATGTAGTAAAAAAACAATGTGGTTACTGCCTTCACGTAAGGTAAGAACAAGCCCAAAAAATATCCTTTGGTGATTTTGAAGCTAAAGTCATTTAAGAAAAAATATTGCGTTTAGAACCCCTCTCATCCCGCATTGTAAATAATTTTGCAATTATGAAGTTTAAAGGAACAAGATAAACTTTGTAAATGCCCTCGTGTAGGCCAGTAAACCAACGAGTTATGTAATTTAATTTAAATAATTACTTATCCTGCTCAGATAAGGATAACATATCCAGGAATCTGCTTAAAGCAGAGGCAGGTAAAGGTTTAGTTAGTGCGTCTGCCAGCAAGTCGGAAGAAGAACAGTAGGTAAGAATCACATTCTGAAGATTAATTTCTTGCGCGATGATATTATGCAATCTCAAGATGTGTCTTGTCCTACTCTTCGATTCTAATGCTCCCAGACATGCTATAGCAGACGTTGAGTCAGTATAAAAGATTGTGGGGAAAGAAACAAACTCCCCTTGTCCTAACTCGGTTATGAGGTCCCGAAGACATTTCAGTGACTTCACGCATTCCTTTATAGCGATTATTTCGGCTTCGCAGCTGCTCAGGGTGACTAAACGTTGCTTCTTAGATGACCAGGTTATATTATTTTTCCCCTCTTTGATCAAAATTCCAGAGTATCCTTTACTCTGTGGGGTGACACACCAGCTAGCGTCAGCGAATGCGCACAAAAGACCCGTAGATGGGGTAAAATCGAGTGATGTGTCGCAGGTGTGTTTAAGATAAGAAGCGATGCCCTTAAGAGCAGTCATAGGCAAATGTGTAGGTGATTTAGCATATGTCGACAGCCTAGTAAATGCAAAAGCTATATCCGGCCGCGTGCAAGTCATTACATACATTAAAGAACCGAGAAGAGATTGGTTATTGGTGGAATCGACTGGTTGTGAATCTGCAGTATCATCAAGGTTCACATGAGGGCTTAGAGGCATGGTCTTTGGTTTGATGTCTTGAAGGCCATAATCATGCAGGATTTGCTTGATAATTATGCCTGTGACAGATGAATTGAACCGTTCACTTGTGCCACATTTATACCTAGCAGATGCTTTACCACTCCTAACTCCACGAGGTCAATTTCTTGTTTCACTTTGTCCATGATGGAGGTTAGGATGGAGACATTTGTTGTTGCTGCCACGATGTCATCCACGTAGACTGTTAAGAGAATGGTGCAGCCAGCATTGGTGTAGCAGAAAAAACAATCCTCTGCTCTGGATGAAGTGAATTTTAATCGGGCAAGAAGCTGACACAATTTTACGTACCAGCATCTTCCACTTTGTTTGAGGCCGCAAAGTGATTTATGCAATTTGCAGACGTGATTAACTGGCGTTGATAATCCCTTGGGTGGCGATAGATATATTGTGTGGTATATTGGTGCGTGAAGATATGCACATTTGACGTCATACTGGCGCAGTGACATCCTTGTATTTGCAGCAATGGCAAACAGTAAGCGGAGGAATTCCATTCTGATGACAGGTGAGAAAATTAACTCATACTGGCTCCCGTAGACTTGTGACGAGCCAATAGCCACCAACCTTGCCTTGAATGTAGACACCGAACCAACAAGATTTTATTTGATGCGGTAGATCCATTTGCTCTTTAAAATTTTGACATTTGGTGGTGGAAGCTCTAAATCCCAGACATGATAAAGCATGAGTGAATTCAATTCATCTTGCATGGCCTCTTCCCATTGAAGATATTGGGGAGAAGCGAGTGCTTGTTCATAAGACTGGGGTGTGATTGGCGGAGTGATTAGCAAGTCGGAGTCAGTAAAGTCAAGATGATCTAAGGCGGCACGTTGTTTTTCTGTCTTCTCTTTTAATTTTTGTGAACGTCGTAATACTAATTGTGGGACTTCAACGGGTGGTTGGTTCACTGGTGATTTAGACGAACAAACTGGAGCATCTTCCATCGATGTGGTTTCTGATGGAGGTGTGACCACTAGCGTGTCCTCAGTATCAGATAGGACCTGCATTCTTGTCCCGTCTAATGTTAAAGTGGGTGATATTGGCGGTACGCTCTGAATGATATGTGGTTCATCAGGCTGTGGTGCTTCAAAGACTGGGGATTCCATGTGAATTGGAAATACCAGAGGAACAGATGATGGATCTGATTTTCTTGTGAACTCTGGAAATACCTTAGGAAAGAAACGAACAGTACATGCTCGTAAAACTTGCTCTGATTGAGTGTATAAATAAGGTACCCAGGAGATGAAGCGGAGTATCCCATAAAAACACCACTTTTGGCGCAAGCGTCAAATTTTGATCGGTTCGACTTGGGTACATAATAGTATACTGGGCAACCGAAAGGAGCTCGATAATTGATGGTCGGTTTCTTTTTGGACCATACCTCTTCAGGGGACTTAGTTTGATCTCATCTAGGCAAATAATTTAGATTAATTGCTGCTGTAGTCGCAGCATGGTCCCAGAATCGGTGCGGAGCTTTTGACGATACAAGAACTCGAATTCTATCGCAAATGGAGCGTACGGTTCTCTCAGCAACACCATTTGACTGGGGGTTCTCAGGAACGGTGAATTCTTGAGATATGCCTTGCTTCGTACAGTACTCATTTAGCTCCGCATTGTGAATTCGGTTTCATATCGGAACGTATATACGCCAGATTTTGTCCTGTAGAGTGTTGTAGCTTTAGTATTAAGTCTATTAATGCTTTTGGCACTTCACTTTTTGTCGGAATAGCACAAACGAAAGTTTTTTGTGAGAAATCATCGACAACTACTAACAGGAATTTGATTCCATGGTTAGAAATGGTAGGCATTGGTCCCACTGTATCCACGTAAAGTAGATGTAAAGGACGTGTTGGCCGTTGACCTTGTACAATGTTGTGAGGGGCGTTGCATAATCGTGCCTGAAGGCATGCAACACATGGTTGGTCATCAATAAATGGCGGCAAAACTTCAAGACCGCGTATGCTATGGTGTTTCATGGCTGCGGTGAGTTTTTTTGATGACAGATGGCCCAATGGATTGTGAATGTCTCTATAAGTGATGGCCATTGAAATAATGGGGGGGGGGTCCGTTCGGGAAACTGAATGGATATTTGAGACCACGGGAAGGAACGGGAGGTCCTCCACGCCCTCCTGCGCAGCGATGGTCGTGCCCTTGGGTGAAGTAATGGAATAACCAGTTGGGCCGAAAAGAAGACTGTAACCCTGCTTTGATAATTGACTAATGGAGGCAAGATTAAGGCGCGCGTTTGGGGATAAGTGCGTCATATGGTTTTAAAACTGCTCCTGAATCTAATAACACACTTGCCACACCAGTACCGATGGCAGCAATCGTTTTCTTAGGGTCTGCAGTATGTATCCGCTTATGACAACTTTGAAAAGAATCTGAGAACTGCTTTTCTTTAATTACGTGAAATGAGCTGCCCGTGTGAACTATCCAATGCTTGTTTGGAACACCAACACAGTTGGCTGCAAGTTTCTTGCTTTACCCTTTTGTACCCGATTTGTGAGGCTTACGTTTAGGACGTTAAAGCTGATGCACGAGGCATGCGCTTTGTTGATGCAGGATCCTGCAAACGGGAGAGTATCGCGGTGTGTGAAGTAGCTGGACCCGCAGTAGTGGGATAAATTTTAGACGGACAAACCGATTTTACGTGTCCTCGGCCTCCACAATTATAGCATGTTACGTCATTTGTTCGATGGGCATTTGGATATGGACGCGGGGAAGAAACAGAGGTGGCATACGAGGCTACACCTATTGAGGAACTTAGTGTGGTGTGGTCCTTAAAAACCACATTTAGTTCACTCAGGAAGGTTTCAATTCACATTGATGGGTTTGATTGGACCGCGAGTCTCAATGGAGTTTAAGTTGAGGGTAGACCTGCGACCATATGGTCAATCAAAATTTTATCATCCAGCCTGAGCACGGATTTGTAGCCCTCTTGTTACATAGGCGATTGGATCATCAGCGTCTAAGAAATGCAAAGCTGAGAGACGCCGCATGATTTCAGCCTGTGTCACTGAATCCGGCCTTCCATATCGATGCTTAATAGCTTCCCACAATGTATAGGGATTGTCATCTTGAAGCATGATGACAATATCATCACTCACCATACTCAGGAGGTAATGCTATACTCTTGCCCAATCAAGGCGCATGGAGGAGCTGGCTGATGTTTCTGTAGGGAGAGAGATCTTTTCTTGGACATATTTGGCTAGCCTTTTGGTTTCGAGAAAGGTTAAAACTCGATACGTCCATTGAATATAATTGGCACTCGTTGGCCTAAGCACAGAATGACCCTATTCAAAATATGATTCCTCCATATTGTAATAAAATAAAAGAAAGAAACCACAGGCCTCTGCTACCATATGTTCAGAGGGGGAAGCAAAATAAATAGAATTTAATGGGTGGTACTTTAAAAGAATGAACCCCAAAACTTAAAGAGTAAACGTGGCTCGTTAAAAGACTTTTAATTTGGTTTAAAAATTGCGATACTTATTTATAAAATACAAAAATTCTGTACAAAAGAATGTTCTATACAATATGATTTAATTGAGGAATAGGCATTGCGATCTCAATTACAAAAAAAAATATTTCTCGGAATAAAATAAAGAAATACTTAAATGTACGTTAAATACAGCAAAACAGTGTAAAGTGAAATATTAATCGCTATATTGAGCGAATTGAGATTAAATATAAAAAGAATTGAGACAGATCAATTCCTTATAAAGTGTGACATATTGTAATATATCACTACATGTTTGGAATAATTTATCCAAACATGTGTTGTTTTCCTAATTATTAAACAGGCAGCATGGAGGATTATCTTCTTGTATCTGTTTAACAACCAAAAATATGTTGTTCATTTTGCAATGGATATTATGATCAGTGTTATTTATTCTGTAGGATTTAATGTAGTGGAATTCTAATTTAGTCAGTCGGTGTTTTATGCCTCGTTACTGGCCCTTGTATTTGTTCTTTTTGGTGGGAAAATTTTGTGGATAGGAAGAGAAAAGAGGGGGGGGTAGGCGATTTGTCATCGGATTAAGGAAACGTGTGTGGGAGCGAGTGCACGAAATACCGATTGGCTAAGTTATTTTTTAATTTTTTTTATTCTTTCTGCGGGATGGTTGCAAAAAGGTTTTTTGGGGAGAAAAGAGGAATATAATTCAATCGTGATACAGCTCTGGGGACAACAGGTTGTTGTGTGGACTGATCGAGAACTGGAGACCATGTGACTGCGGGACACGAAGCAGGGTAGCAGAGTTCGGCTCCGCGTCGGGCAGCCAAGACTCGGCTTGCCTCGGCATGGAGGCCAGACAGGTTCGGGTTAAATGAAAGGTGTGCGACGACTATGTGTAGGAAACCCAGCGACCATGAGGAAACAGAGCCTGTGAAGCACCTGGCGACTAAGGAGATGGCAACTGTGGGTCCCAAGGTTGCAAGTGGAAACCACCGGCTGTCCACCATCTCGGAGTGAATCGGAGGGAGGCCGCGCTGGTGGTGTGATTCGTGGGCACGCCGTGGCGGTATAACGGCGTAGCGAATTGGTAGCCAGGCGAGCCAAGCAATGTGGAACGGACAACGGCGGTAGCGGTGGAGAACATGGATCCCTTTGGTGATGGCAGTGCATCAACAGCTCAACCAAGTGTGGAACAGAACTCTGGTTTGAATCCAGTTAAGTGATAGCATAATTCAGAACTACAGCGCGTTTATAGAACGAAGTAACTTTCAACGTCAACTGGATAAAGTAGTGTTATGCATAACAGGGTCAAATCAAAGGGATAGGGATTTCAATTTACGTTTCGTATGTATTGTTTAAATTCTTGAGATAGAGAGAATAATGTATCTTCTTTAAGTTAGTTATGGATCCATTAAGTAAATTCCAAATTCCTTTCTTTTACTAATAATTTTCGTATGTGTTCATTGTGAGAATGATGTATGCATTCATTTCATTTATGTTATCTCTAAATAAACTGTTCTTTGGAATTTTACCTAATCTTCCATGCTGCCATTTAATTAATTCCGCATAACGGTTTGTATTCGGGTTGTCCTTGGATTTAATGCCATTCAAAATGGAGGGGGTTGGCCTCTTGATTGGTAGGTTAAGGGTTTTGTTAAATTTTTCAGCCATAAGGTAGGTTACCTGTAGTAAGATATTATTAAATGAATATACCACTATACGAGGTTAGGTTTTAGAGTTAATTTTTTTTAGAATGAGTAATGACATGCATAGAGTAGTGCGCGACATGGCAGGGCAGTAGTTTTCGGGTTTAGAAAATGACACTACCAAATTAAGGATAAATTAGACGCCATGAATCACGCATCTATCAGCATATGTCACAATGGTGCCGTTTGACCAGAACTGGTTGCGTAACGGTGTACACGACTTTTCCGTGTTACTTCGAGCGCGTTGGCAGTCCTGGGGGTGTCTTTAGGCTTCTATTTTAAGCCATTAAGTTTTTTTTCTGTTGGTGTCTTGTATTGTTCAGGGTGTAACGGTAAACGTCGGATAATTTAAGGGGCCAATCGCACGTGTAGGTAGTCCATAGGGTCAAGCGAGTGTAAGAGTAGCATTAGGTCTGAATTGATTGTGGGTTAATTGATAACGAGGATGACACCACCCACTAAGGGAGTTGAAGCAGCGGCTGATGACATCGCCATGACGGATGGGGAGATACACTTGCCGACAAGGGTAGGGTAAACAACGCGAGACGAGCGGGAGGTGGAGCGCTTGCACGGTGGGAGGAAGAGACCGCAGGAAGTAGATATACAGATACAGGGGTTAGTGGAATATGCGCGCGAGATACCGGAATTCACTGGGGAGAAGAAAGGCATTGGGATCCAGGACTGGTTGGGGCTGATAAGAGGATGGGGCGAAATGGCGAAATCCGAGCAGCGACCATAATGAGCAAACTCACGGGAGAGGCAGCCGCCAAGGCGAGACAGTATGGCGTCCAAACGACCGATGGACACACAGAGATGGAGGAGAGATTAGTACGCCTATTTGAGGTGCAGGGGAAGAGCAGCGACGAAATGCTGGGGGAACTGTTTAATGCGACGCAAGCGATAGGCGAGCGGGTGGAGGAATTTGTAGCGAGACTGGAGATACTGTATGACAATGCCAGTGAATGCATATGGCTACAGGGACAGGATAGGGACAAAATCCTCTTAGAGAGAATGCGACAGGGTCTCCAACTGGAATACGCAGCACCATGGGTGTACATTGATCCCCAAACGACGGAGGAAGCAGTGATAAAGCTGCGGCGCTTGGAGAAAGCAGGCGCGATTGAGGACAAGAGGGAGCTGAAACGACAAATTATGCAGCTGACCGAGCAACTGCGAAGTGTGAGGACACATCAACAAAAAAATGCGGCCGGGAAGGGCCAGAGAACGATATGGGTTAACCAGCCAGAGGAGGAGGAGGCTAGCACGGACGACACGTGGGACCAGGAAGTTAAGGCGCGAATGAAAAAGCTAACGGAAAAATACGCCGATTGTTTCGCGGACGGGATGGAAGATTTGCCGAGAGCAGTGGGCTATCAGGCGGAATATGCGATAGCTAAAGACAAACCGATATTTGTAAGACAATATCCATAGCGAAATACAAGGAACTTATACTACAATACCAGAGAGCGGGGGTAATAGAGCAGAGTACGAGGGCATGGAACTCTCCGGTGCATATCATCCAGAAGGCATCTGGTGAGCTGCAGATGACTCTAGACCTCAGGAAGGTGAACGAGGTGACGTCCCCGATCGACTTCCCAGCACCCGTGATCAACGATATAATGCACAACCTGAACGGACAAAGGATATTTTCGGTGATTGACTTAAAGTCGGGATACTTTCAAATACCCATTGCAGTGCACATAAGGAAATGCTACGCTTTCCAAACACCCTGGGGAAAGTACCAGCTCACCAGACTGCCGCAAGAGGGGAGGAATTCTGCACAGATTTGCCAGGCCTTTATGGTCATTGTACTCAGGGAGAGAATAGGAAGGGGGATACAGGTGTTCCTCGTTAATATATTGCTTTATTCAACGTCACCGGAGGACCACGAGGAGCTATTGCGGTGGGTGCCGGAGCGTTTGAGCGCTTATAATATTAAGCTGCATAGAGAAAAGTGCCAATTTGCGGAAAAGAGGGTGAACTATCTGGGGCACAAGATAAGCAGGGAAGGGATAGAACCCGACAAAAGAAAACGTGACCGCGATAATCTGATTGCAATCGCCCAAGACTGTATGACAGGTGCGTAGTTTCGTGGGCGTGGCGAATTTCTACCGCATTTGAACATTTCTGCATTGAACAATCAAATGACACGGGGACGCAGTGTGCGTTGGTAGGCCTAGATTATTTTATTTTTAACAATTAACACAAGCAATCAGCTGTATGACTTTTACGGTAATTCTTCGAAATGACCGCCATTTGCTTCATAGCACCATCCATGGTACCAGCAGCACCGAGACACAAATGCATGTCTGCGTAATGATTCCATGTAAAACGATTCATACTGTTTGTTTAACCTTACACATGTAAAAAGTACATCAAGTGAACTTTTTAAAACAAATCTTTGCCTACTGCTTTCCCAGAATGCAATTAGTTCATTTACATATGGATCATTCGTAATTTACAAAGGGGTTGGATACTATGGAATCTCCTTGACGAAGTTTGTCTTAAGACTTTTCAACAAACAAGCACGTGCACCTTGAAATTTCTTTGCAGACAATTACTTTAAAAGTTATTACAGTAGATTGCCTGTGTTAATTGTTAAAAATAAAATAATCTAGGCCTACTAAAGTACACTGCGTCCCGGTGTAATTTCATTTTTCAATGCAGTATTGTAAGTAAACGCAGCTGCGGGGACCCCATGTTTATATGACAAAAATACTTCTAAGGACCTCTTCTATCATCTCCCAAAAAATCCGTTCTCAATTCAAAAACACAATGTATATCGTCAATTTTACTTTCTTCTTTATATAATTTGGAAGACCGCTTAGGTTGGTCAGGCTTCTTGACTACCTCAGTGTATTTCAGTTGCAATTTTTTCTGCCAAAATGGCTAAAACTATGGTTTCGCTGCAGTCAACACCTCCTAAAGAGAAAGCCTCTGCACAAAAACCGTCATACATTGTTGCATACCACAGTAGTGAAAGTTTAGGTCTCTGCTTTCGTCCCATCTGCTTCGACAGATAGTTACCCACGCAGATAGAAGAGTATGGCCTGAATAATCGACTTGTATGTTGTTGTCGATGTAGAGGGTGCCGAGAGCTATGAGATTGTACTTAGCCCTCTTTGCTGTGTTCAGAGTATAGGTCACGTTACGATTCCACGAGAGTCTAGAGTCTATGATAATTCCAAGATATTTGCAGTTGTTTAACCAGTTCAGTTTCTTATTGAATAGAACAACAGAATCTGGGGGACGCTTGAACCTTCTGTTGAAGTACACAGCCTTGCATTTTCCGACATTAAGATTCAGCTACCAGCAGTTAAACCAGTCTTTGAATATCTTCAAGGCGTACTGCAGACGAGTTATTACGTAAGCTGGTTTGTGTGCCCATGTCATAAAGTCAGTATCAGCAGCATAGAAATATGGATTACAATTTTTGGATTCGGGAAATCATTCACATAATAATTAAATAGCACGGACCCGAGGACAGAACCTTTGAGGGCGGCACCAAATAATTGTAGCCTTTACAATACGGGGTGTGGATAGATTTCCGCCAAATTTAGCTTGATAGGACCTGTCGGTAAGAAAGGATTTCACTTTCAAAATGCAATCAAGAGAAAACCCGTCTCTAATCATCTTGTAGACAAGGCCTTCATGCCAAACTTGGTCAAAAGCTTTACTGACATCGAGAAATATCTCCCTGCTGTACCTGGAAAGTTTAAAGGGGGCGCTCAAGTCTTCTACGAGCCTCCATATTTGCATCTGACAAGAGTGGGCGGCACGAAAGCCAAATTGATCTTATCGAAGTAGATCATTGATGAGACAGTGGTCTTGCACTCTGACGAAAATCGTGTTCTCCAAAGCTTTAGACATCGAGAGGAGCAGGCTAGTAGGTCAATAGCTTACGGGAATTGCTGGATTTTGCCCCTGCTTGGGGATACTCAACACAATAGATTGTTTCCTATACGCAGGAAAGTAAGAAAATCGTCAGCAGTCGATAATGATAATGGGAAAATCGTCAATAAAGTTCTTCGGGAGATTCATAAGGGCGTTATTGCTCACCTTGTCTCTTCCTGGAGCCTTCTTCTTTTTCAGTTTACTTAGGATGGTGTGATCTCTCTGGCTTCGATGTTGTTCTTTTTTAAATGTTACATGACTTTATCGAAGTAGATAAGACCATCTTCCATACGCTGAGGCATGATTTGACTCTCGGGATTATTGTTGTTATGAGTAACGAACTGCATTTCTAGTGAATCTACAATAACTTGGGCTTTGTCCGGATCAGTTTGCACATATTCGCTTTGTGGTGTACGAAGTGGCGGAAGCGTATCATTCTTCTTCTTCTGTAAAGCTCTGACCATACTCCAAATGGAATTGTCACGAGCCGACAAGCTGTTGAGTTTGTCTTTCCATCTAGCATCGCGAAGCTCTTTTATTTCGTCTTGGACTCTTCACACTACCCTATTGTACTTGGTTTTGAACCAAGTTTCACGATAACGTTGCCATAGCCTACGGATTCTGTTTCTTTCAGCTATTAGGCGTTCGATTCCAGGACATAGTTAGATTCGATGACAAGGTTTAATTTCTGAAGGATGATCACTAGCTGCGATGGCTCTGTAAATACGTCTGCTGATGTCTTCAACACGTTGCTTGATTTCCTCAGTACTGTACGCAAAGATATTCTGGTATTGAGAATATCTTTGTAGAGCTTCCAGTCTTGATGATGTTTGAGTTCTTCTCTGAAATTGATGTCGACATTGTCAAAGTTCAACGCAACAGGCTAGTGGTCAGAAGAAAGGTCTTCAATCGTGAAGATATTGTACGGTTTGAAGAAACCATTCATCAGCGAGATGTCCAAAACTTTACTAGTAGGGGAGTGGTCGCAGTAATAAATAGGTGTCCTCTACAGGTCCTGCAGCGATAACTTCATCTTGTGTTTGCAGATATATGTAGAGAATGACGCCATTTTGATTGAGCGTTTTCGAATTCCAGCTAAGATGTCTGGCATTTAGGTCACCAGCTAGGATCACTGGGACTTCTCCAGCGAGAAGCTCATCGAGTTCATTGAAGAGGAAGGTATGCTTTGGTGAGTTGTACAATGCCACCAATTTCACATTTCGAAGAGAGACATCGTTCACAATAATGGAGGCTTCCATGCCCGTGTAGGAATTGCTGATTACTCCTTGATGGTGAATACCTTTCCGAATGATGAGGGCAGCTCCACCAGAACTATTCCTCTTCGTATTTGCAGTAATTCTATCTTTCCGGTAGACACAATATCCAGGTAGTTTGAAGTTGTGGCTTGGCTTGAGGTGAGTTTCACAAAGAAAGGCTACATTGATCTCTAGATTCAGCAATAAGTTGTGAAACTCCACACGCTTACGAGGAATTCCTCTGGCGTTCCAGATGACACGCCGAAGTTCTCCTTTGTTAATCATTCTAAATCGTTGGACAGCCATAATGTTAATTAGTTGACGTAAAAAGACCACTCATCTGTAGGAATCGCTTACCTAGTAAAGTAAACTGATGACAGATGCTTTCAAGTTGCCTATACATCTCTCGTTTGTCGTTAACATTGAAAGTATTTTCAACTGGCTTGGACACCATCACTGCAAAGGATTTATCCGGAGTTATTCTTGCGTTTGGAAATCTGACTTGCAGATACTTTAGACACTTTGAGTATCTGGAAATATGTGGACCGTCACATCTTATGTGCTTCGAAGGGTCTTTTCCCTTAACGTTGGGAAAATCTCTTGACTGATGCCCTTCTGCACATTTATTACAACGAGGATCTTCGGTGCACCCCATGGAGACGTGTCCAGAACGCAGGCAGTTGTAGCACTGCAATGGCTTCTTATTTCCACGAAAAACTTCGAGCAGCACCGCTAACGGTCCAATGCGATTGACGTTTCTTAGTGCCTGATTATGTTCCGTATTGAGCAACAGAACAATAGGCATATCGATACAGCTTTTTGTTTTCCTAAGTCGTATAACTTTTTCGGGAAAATAATTAGGTTTTTTAAGTCTTCTTGAAGGTCTTCCAAAGTGTACGTGACATACACATTTCGAATTACAATTTTTAGCACTTTTTCAGATTTAGTTGGTGGTGCTGACCTTTCAAAATCTTATCAGTCTTTGTGCCAAACACTAGCTTCTTGTGGGTTTTTTCATCCTAACACTTCACTTTAATGTGGCTCTGCCCGTATGGGCTATGATATTTTCCAGAAGTACATGCTTCTCGATCGCACTTAAGATTTCTTTAAATGGCTTTCCAAGAGACAAAGAAACAACTTTTATAGCAAATAAAATCCAAGCAAATCCAATCAGGGAAATGTCTAAAAAGGTTCAAGTCAGTGATTGGTAAGTTGTGACTACCAGTGGATGAAAGGAGAATCACCTATAGGGGCTTTGTCTGAATTGAGTAGGTTCTTTGGTTAGTCATGCTTTCGAATGAGTCTAGCAGGTATTTTTATTGATATACAAGCTTTAAATTGTCGATAGTAAGGTGGTGTCCCGTGTCTATAGACTGTTTTGCCATAGCTGAATACTGGTTCTGCCGAAACGTTGATGGGCCAGATGCTCCTAGAATCTATGTGCTTCTTTTAGTCTGGCCATTGTAGTTTTCAGGGCAATGGGAACATTTGGCATCATAGATGCCTGATTTTTGAAGATGAGGTTGCCAAGAAAATTTCTTAAGTGGTTGGGGTTGCTGAAAATAAGAGAAATATTGTGAGGTTTAAAAATGGAATGTAAAGTTTTGATTGCATATTTGTTGTAGGAGATAAGGATAGTCTTCTTCTTCCTCCTTAAGGGGTGTAACGTAGTTAAATCTGATAACATTTTCTTAAACTTTCTCTTCATGAGGAGGTCGTCGATTGTTTTGGGGTTATAACCATTTTTCCTGGCAAGGGATTTGATTAACAACATTTCAGTCCTAAAACAAATTTGCTAAGAGGGAGATTAAGAGTATGGTCAATTATGAAGACACTAATTTAAATCTTTCGGTTCCATGGATGACTAGAATCAGCGTCAACAATGTAGTTTAACTTGTTGGATGGTTTGAGGAAAACGTCAAATACCAAAGAATGTTTTTTTCTAATTAAAAGATGTAAGAAGGGTAATTTAAGATACTTTTCAACTTCGTAAGTAAACTTTTTAAATGAATAATAACCATTGAGGTGTTTCACGAAAGTGGTGAAGTCGCATCAGTCCATGTCGAGCATGGCAAAAACATCATTCACATAGCGATACAATTTTTTTGGGAAAAAGAAACCTGAGTTCTTTAAAATATCTTCAAAGTTTTTAAGAAAAACTTCAGCCAGAATGGGGCTACGGCAAGACCCTATGATGTGCCTGAATAGAATTGGTTTTGGTAAGGAAAGACATTGTTATTTACACATAGTTTGGTTGGAATTAGCCATTCTTCCACCATTTTTCGTTAAATACCATTTTTGATTATAATATCTAAAAGAAATTGTAGGGACACAACTTCGCTATCGACAAGCTAAAGCTTGTACATTCGATCACTATAAAATATCTGCTAGACGCATTCGAAAGCATGGCTATCCAAAGAACCAATAGCAACAATGTACTCAATTCACCCAATAGGTGATTCATCTTTGAAACACTGGTGGTCATAACTTACTATTCAATGACTTGAACACTTTTTGACATTTCTCCGATTGGATTTGCTTGGATTTCACTTTCGCTATAAAAGCTCCTTTTTTGTCTTTTGACCTCCCTGATCCTGCTGAATGATGAAAGCTTTGCTTTCAAAATGTGCAATCCAGATTGTATTTTTCTATTATTCTTGTTGTGGTTAATGAGTTCTTTTTTTAAAAGCTATTTATAACTTTGATGTGTTAGTTTGTTTAGGTCAAATCTTGTAATCAATATTAAGCCAACTTTCCGACAAGCTAGGGAGCTGCAATTTGACACACTTATGCAGAATCGATGACAATTTATGATAAAGAAAAAAATTTTCAAATCGGTTTATTGGTTCGTGTTCTAATGGTACTAACTCATTACCACGAATTGATTGTTGTAACAATTGGACATTTCGTTATGGCGAGAGGTAAATGTATCTATTGTTTATTGTTGCAAAATTAAGCTTTAGTGTTGCCACTAAATAAAGCATTATAAAAGCTTGGTTTGATAAAACCCTTTTTATATAATCTTGTTTAGTTATTACATGCTAAAGTTAAATAGACTTTTTTCAATTTTAAATGCTAAAAATGACAAGAAATATATGGTCTTCTAGAATCTTTATGTTAGGAAACTTGAAATTGGTAAAGAATAAACAATACCGGGAGAACAGAGTTTCCGACTGGTTTTGGCATTTATTCCTGGCTTTATCAATGAAACACATTAGAGATTTCTCGCCCTTATACAGGGTGTTTTTGAATTGAGTACGGATTTTTTGGGAGATGATAGAAGAGGTCCTTAGAAGTATTTTTTGTCATATGAACATGGGGTCCCCGCAGCTCTGTTTACTTACAATACTGCATTGAACAATCAAATGACACCGCGGCGCAGTGTGCGTTGGTAGGCCTAGATTATTTTATTTTTAACAATTAACACAAGCAATCTACTGTGATAACTTTTCAAGTAATTGTTTGCAAAGAAATTTCAAGATGCACTTGCTTGTTTGTTGAAAAGTCTTAGGACAAATTTCGTCAAGGAGATTCTATGGCATCCAACCCCTTTGTAAAATACGATTAGTCCATATGTAAATGAACTAATCGCATTCTGGGAAAGCAGTAGGTAAAGATTTGTTTTAAAAAGTTCACTTGATGTACTTTTTATATGTGTAAAGTTAAACAAACAGTATGAATCGTTTTACATGGAATGATTATGCAGACATGCATCTGTGTCTCGGTGCTGCTGGTACCATGGATGGTGCAAGGCGTTTGTATGCTGAACGTTATCCCAACAGAATTCTTCTCAATTGTTAATTGTTAAGAATAAAATAAACTAGGCCTACCAACGCACACTGCGTCCCGGTGTCATTTGATTGTTCAATGCAGTATTGTAAGTAAACGGAGCTGCGGGGACCCCATGTTCATATGACAAAAAATACTTCTAAGGACCTCTTCTATCATCTTCCAAAAATCTGTACTGAATTCAAAAATATAAAGTATTGAGTCATACACTATCTACCCAAAAGTAATCAGACACTTTCTATTTTAGACGTTTTGTCATAAATCTAAAAAATACTTGACGAATTTTCCCGAAACTTCAGCAGTTAAAAAGCATGAGACACCTCATTTTTTCACATTTATTGTTTATTTGTGCAAATAGAGGACCAGCAACAAACTGAACAAATAATAATGTTTGGAATTACCCAATAAAAAATAATGCCAGAAATACGTTGTAGCTGTAGCATATGCTTAAAAGCTTCTTGGCATTTAATACCACTCAGACGTATTTGTAATTTCTTTCCTATTCAACATCTGAACAACGGGAGCTTCATCTACTTTAGGGAATTATACAATTACTACTAATTTGAGCTATTTAACTTCTGTGATCTGTGGATACTTGTATATAGATGAAGGAAGGATTCCACTTTTCCACAAAAGAATTTTAATAATCATAAATATATACAATTCAACTACCAGAGACTGATGATGGCTACCTACTGATGATGGTAGTTGAAATATATACATTTATGTTTATTAAAATTCTTTTGTAAAAAAGTGGCTTCCTTCCTTTGTCAAATCAAATGGTTTTTAAGTTTTTTGATTACAGCATGCAGGGCTTTCAACCTAATGCAGCACCATTTTCAGGAAGCTTGGCAAATTACGGCAAAGAAAACACCCTGCAATCAGAATATAAATATTTTTAAAAAAAAATTAAACCGACGAAAAAAGAAACGAAATAGGGAAAAATAAAATAAATCTTTTTAGTATTAATAATGATTATATAAGTAAATTTCTAAAGTAAGGTTAAGTACCTAACTAATTTTGAGTCGGCGCCATATTAACAATCAAGCAAGTTTTCATGGGGGCGAACGATATAACGGGCCCCAGTCAACGCCTCCTAAAGATAAGGCCTGGCGCGAAAACATCATACATTTTTACATCATCATCTGAAGACGTGTTTAATCGCATTTCTACCAATAAGCACTAAATTATGTATTCGCATGATGATGTAACAATGTATGACGTTTTCGCGCTCAGGTCTTAACTTTAGAAGGCGTTGCCCCAGTGCGGATAAGTCACCTGACCATCTTAGTCCAGCCAACAATCCAATCTTCACTATTTCCAACAAACGAAAAATTACTTATTGTTAAAATTCAAGATGGAAACAATGAGTAATTCTATATATAAATACGGCAACACATTTTGTGTTATGCACTTTTACCTGTGTTAACGTGGACGAATACGCATGAAACTTATGTGGTTGGAAAGTTCATGTGCTCTAGATGTGGACAATTTATTTTGTTTGCGTATTTGTTCACGTGAACACAGGTAAAAGGCGTTTCAAAAAAGGTAGCATTATAAAAAAAAGGTTGCGCACCATAGTTGTCAACCCAATGTCTTTGTTATTTTATTTTAAATAATAAATATCCAATTAACTCAAATCATTGTTGATGTTCATTTGAAAGAATTTTAATTGTTATGTTGTTGATGTTGATTTGAAAGCATTAGAAAACCGTATAACAAATACTCTGCAGCTTTTGAAAGTTCGTTAATTTCAGAACCTGAAGATCCCCAAGTACAATATAGAACCTTTAATGTACCTATACATTATTCCATAGAAACAACTGCCTAAAAAGTGTTATTAACCAACTATTCAAAATATTTCTATAATTAGTAGATACGCATTTTATATATTTTTCGTCGTTTTCTAAGCTATTCTAAGTTTTTTTCTTATACTTTGAAAGTAAAATTTTTAGTTAAAAAAATAAATACCAATTTTGAAGTTTTTGATTTTTATTTATGTTTTAAAAATTTTGTTAACACTCTTTCTTTAGTAACAAATAAGTTATCGTTTTTGGTCCGAAACAGACCTCAATTTTCCAATGCAGGACGGGGGGAGAGACGCAGAGATAGGGAGGGACAATTTAGCTTAAATATAAATATTATATTTAGATAATAATTTGACAGATAATTAAAAGATACCTATGAATTGCATTAAATATTATTCCGAGAAATTTTCAAAGTTATCATTGTGGTGAAATGAAACGGGAATGTCAAATGTCATACAAGCATTTTGGATATTTATTGTCTTATCTATTTTTTATTCTTCAAAGTTTATTAATAAGCAAGATTGAGGCTAGAACAATTACACATGTATTTTTTTTCTCAGAAAAGTGATCGGATTTCGATCATTGGGGGATCCTAGTGAATTTTAAAGGGGTGGTTGTCAAAAAACCAAGCACTGCGAATTCAGGTCTATTGTACTAAGATGGAAACAAAGAAGATTACCTTGTTACTCGGACTAGTATGGCCAGGTGACTTTTTCGTGCTGGGACCCGTTATATCGTTGGCCCCGCCTTTTCATGCAATGGATATAATAAAAGTTATTGTTTATCGCTAGAGATTTCACGTTGTATTTTTATAATGTTTTGTTTATCTCTTTAAAGCTATTATTAATTTGCTTGATTGTTAGTTTGGCGCCAACTCAAAATTAGTTATGTACTTATATTGGCTTAGAAATTTACTTAGTAATCATTATTAATACTAAAAAGATTTTTTTTATTTTTCCCTTTTCAGCTTCTTTTTTCAACGGTTTAATTTTTTAAAAAAGTTTTTATTTTGTAATTTTTTTGATTTTCTACAAATTCTAATATTATCTACTAATTTTTGTTTACTATTACTTACTTACTCACCTTATTTGAACTATTAACTGTTCTAGGAAATAAAGGGTGGTGCAAAAAGAACACATGAATTTCAAACTCGTATAATTGGCTTTATTTTGATCACATTCACAATGTACTCACATCACTACAATTGTAATGTGACCATTTCCTGGATACTGAAAACCGGGACAGGATAGAAAAAGGATGCTTCATTTATTTCTTATGTAGTTCAAATTTACCATGAAAAAGACGCCATGACTTCACATTCTTTCAAATTCCTT
Organism: Rhysida immarginata; assembly: GCA_023313115.1. Lineage (NCBI taxonomy): Eukaryota > Metazoa > Arthropoda > Chilopoda > Scolopendromorpha > Scolopendridae > Rhysida > Rhysida immarginata. Next base: position 108,513 of record JAHWFO010041068.1, read on the forward strand.
CAATTTTTTTCATATTCCTTCATACACCATTGCAGAAGACAAAACCGGGACAAAAATGCATCCCGAATGACTCATTCGGGACTCGAGACAGACAGCAAAAAATCGGGATAGTCCCGAACAATCTAGGGATGACGGTCACATCATACAATTGGTAATGTATCCAATTTATAAATTGTCACGTTTTTCACGTTTTTGAAAAACTCTGTCGACATTTTCCTGCTTGGCACTGTGCGAGGACGAACAGACGATTTCTGCTTCATGACTGATCCAGTTGTGTGATAAGAGGCAACCTAATGAAATATTGTGTTGCGATCAGGTATCGAACCATTTCGCGGAACATTGAAGTGTGTACGGAAAGGAAGTGCGATCACAGTCATTACTTTGAAGAAAACGCGATGCTGCACGGTCCATGCGCCATTGCTACTTAAACTCTTACCAATGATAGTCAATTCCACTCCCGCTAATCACGGAATTCAAATGCCACCTCGAATTCCGCTGACACTGATAGCCAGTTCCATACTCGCTACTTATATGGTGCGAATTGAAGGAGGAACCAGCAAAGTAATCGTCATCAGCGACTCAATAAGCAGGAGTCCAATCGGGGACAATGACGCAAATTGCGTAATTTCGGCGGGAGAACCCGTGATCGAAAGAAGACTTGGCAATAAGAGCTCCAAACATGATTCCCCAGGACGAGCGGCAGCGAACAGCCGAATGCTATCTACAGTAAGCTGGAATATTGGCGAATGTGCGACAGTGGCTACAGCTTTTCCGGAGCCCGTGGTAACGAACGGAGGAACAAAGCCCAAGAGCATCGCCTCAGGAGCGGACCTCCCTATGGCGAACTCAAGAATTTTTCTACGTGGCGAGGTGACTCAAACACAGAAATCGTATTCCGTGAATGATCGTTTACATATTCCAGTTCTTCCTCGCTGGATTTATGCTACGGCTACGGACTTTATTCAACAACCCGTGTTCAAGCTTTTGCAAGTGCTCAAGTAGCAGTGCAAGGTTTTCCAGAACTGAGGAGCTATAGAATTACATATCGCTCCATGATTAGAGGTTTGTGGCTTTACGGTATAAAGGCTTATGTTAATTACGAAGTGAGATTCGTACTGGCCAGAAACTGACTCTTATTGTCTTCTGTGACTGAACTGGCATTTTACTATCCGTTTACCTGTCTCATTTCTCCATGTACCTTTATCGCACGTCTAGTGTAGGTGACGAGTGCTTTGATTAAATGTGTATTAACTACCGCTATTGATTCGCCCTATTTACAGCAACTATAAGACTGATCCGGATTGTGATATACTTTCCTAAGTTTACCCACCGGATTGACTTACCTACATGATTAAAATTTGAGTGTAGAATGCTTTATTTAACGCATCCAACGTTAGTATCAATTGTGAAATTCACTAGTGCTTTCTTCACATATAATCTTGTTAATCAAAAGTTACTTCAATTTTTATCTACATATATATCAGCGATAACTGAATATTTCTATTCAGTGTGTCACTAGAGGTTGTGTAATTTATGTTGTGTGCCTCGAATTCATGCCCGAAAATGTACACTGGGTTTGTGATCTGTGTCCACTATTTGTGCTTCGGCAGCCGTGTGTTGAAGTGATTTGTTGTGCCTACAGCTATTAGCTTATCTAACTAATTCATAGGATTTATCAATAATTAGTTTAAGCCAAATTGTTAAGTTTACTAGTTAAGTGACATTTATTCACTTCATTTCTCTATTTATTCAATAAAATTTAAACATTATATTTACTTATCCAACTTCTGTCATATCATTTATCTTCCACTGTCTACTCTCTACAATTTAATAAGTTTACATATGACAGAGGCGGTGCATGGTAGCCGACCGATTAAATCCACAGGTTAAAATTAATTTCTTTCCTTAGTGTGTGTTTGGGGCTATGCAATTGGTTTGATTTGGTGGAAACGTGATAGCAGCATAAGTGAGACCACCAACCAATAAATTGTATTTTTTTTGGCGGCTTCTGGTTGTGACTTCTTTCGCTAATAGCTTTATCTCCAAGGCAATGTGCTTCGTGATTTAACACATAGTGATAAGTGGTTGTTTTTATTTTCTGTTTTGAAGTGTTAGGTTCCAGTTGTGTGTAGTGGTGACACAGTGCTGCATGATTGGATGAAAGTAATATGTGATCTTTATGCCCCTTAACATGGGAAAAAAATAGTTATTTGTGTTGTGGGTGATTCAGTGAAGTGCTAATTTTTTAACCAGTCCAACTATTTTGTGCACTGTTTCTAAAGTGATATGCAAGATTGTGTTGTGTAAATTTATACAACCTGTGACAATAAAGTTTCGTGAATGATGGCATATTGAGAGTGGATTGCTCGCTTACATGAAACAGCAGTTACTATCCTTCAAAGTAATCCCCGTCGATGGTAATGCACTTCTGGGAACGCCTGTACAAGTCCTGGAAACTCCTGGCATAGTCGTTTTTAGGGATAGCCTTCAGTTGGATCATAACATTACGTTGGATGGCTGGCCACTTCGGGGGAACCATTTAAACCACTCATAAACACACTTCTAAGTAATATCACTTTCTTTGTAAACTGTTGTCATCATTTCATGAGTCTCTTTCGTTCGCTGAACCATTTTCGGTTTCGACCGCGCGTACTACACCTTCTTGCTTCATGTCCTGTTTAAACACAATAAACATACTCGCAGCGCTGATTCTCTCAAATTTGTTTAAACATGTCTCGACCTGTCTGGGGCAGGATACGACAATGGTGCACTCTTACGACCATTAGAAATTTGATGTCATTCACCGAACTTTATTGTCACAGGTTGTATTTTTCCTGTGAAGTGCTTCTGCTTTCGCAGAGTTTGAGGCGGTGCGATAAGAAGACGCAGTTAATTGTGCAATTGATTCGTCTGAAGTGGTGAAATTATGGCAAAAAATAAAAAGTTATGGTCGGAGCAGGAGAGACTAGAGCAACAAAAACTGAAAGGACTGTCTAAAACTCGATTTAGAGGTAACATTAACCTCTTTAATCAGTGCTTTGACAGGCTATCGCCCCAATTGTCATCATATGCAGAAGATAAGAAACTACAGTTGTACAAGGCCGCATTCCCAACACCGTTACATTCGATAATGGAGCAGCAGAATACTAGCAGTTCGCAAACTATAATGCACAGACCGGTGCCCCAAGTCGAAGGGAAGATGCCTAGTGAAACCCTTGTCACCAAAGGATGGCTAAAATGAATGGCATTTTAGGGTTCAACCCATTATCTTCCACCAGGCTGTTTCCAAGCAAAGCAAGTAAAGGGGAGACACAAACCGATCCTATGGTGGAAGAAACAAGAAAGGAAGTGACAGTAGTAAGTCCAGATATTATTGTTAAAGAAAATGACAAGGAAATGCCCGTAGTAGAGAATCCAGTGATGGCCAGCACACCCACAGAGAACTTATAGTGAAACACTATAAAAAGTGTAATTTCACAAGGTGCTTGTTAGACATATTTTGTTGAACAAGGCCTTCTCTACTGAAGAGTCAAACAGTTCACCCAATTGGCAGTGCTGAAGGTAGGACATTGACCAATGCCATCTTCAAGATCATGCACTCTGACCCTGCAGCAGTTCATCCAGGGATCAATAAGTCCATAAACAAAATTAAAGGGATTTATTACTGGCAGTATACACATTAGACTGAGACATTCGTAAGGCCGTTAAAGAGTGCGACTGTGTCAAACAAATAAATTACCCAGACATCTGCCATTCGGCGATCTGCAGACCCTCAATATACCTCTTCACTGCTGGCATACGATCTGCATCGACTACGTGATGCCCCTTCCAATGTCGTCACAAAGCATGACGCCATACTAACCGCCACCGACAAGCTGACAAAGAAAGTCCGATTGTTAGCTTGCTTGTCAACAATCTCTGCCGAAGGCACCACCAAATTGCTTGTGGATCAAGTGTTTAAAATCCATGGCTTCCCTGCAATCATAATTTCTGACTGCAACATAAGTTTTACCACAAGCCTGTGGCAGGGAATATTTGAGGTCCTGGGCACTACCCTGAAGTTTGCATCGGCCTATCACCCAGATGCTGATGATCAGTCAGAAAGAACTAATCAGAATACTCTACAGATATTAAGGCACTATTTAAATATGGACAAATCGGATTGGGAAGATTATTTGCCCACCACTGAAATTGTTATTAACAGTATTACGTCGGAAGCTACAGGTTATTCACCTATTATGCTGGATCTGAGAAGAAACATTGATATTCCCCCAACAGTTAACAAGTACCCATCGCAGCAGTCGCCTTAGCCCAAAATCACACAGTGACTTGCTCAGATGCTGCAGCTCGCCCGAGTTTTCATACGAAGGGCCAACAAAAGATATGCCAGGAATTACAATTGTCAGCATGTAAAATATACTTTTAGAGTGGGGGACATAGTATTGGTCAAGTCGTCGCGGTTGTTATCTCGCAAAACTATAGGGCACAAACTATACCTTCACTACGTAGGCCCTTTCATGGTGACAAAGATTATTAATAAAGTGTTCGCCCAGTTAGATATCCCACCTAAATGGAAATGCCGGAACAAATTTATGCATTGTTCCTTTCTAAAAAAGTATGTCGACAAACAGCGCAATATAAGTAGGCTGGGTCCTATACCAGATCCGTGATTCAAGGGCGTATATAAAGTAGAGAAGCTGATTGATGTGAGAGGTAAGAAGCCGGGACGCAAATTCTTAGTTAAGTGGGTAGGATATAAAGAACCCTCATGGGAGCCAGAGGGCAACCTCCATCGATGTTACCTGCTCATAGAGAAGTTTTTTCAAGAGAGAAGAATAACCACAACTGAGAATACGAGGGACAACTCCGTTAAGAACATCAATACGCAGTTCGGATGTGGCGAGTATGTCATGGAATTCAAATGCCACCTCGAATTCCGATGACACTAATAGTCGGGTCCATACTCGCTACTTCTATGGTGCGAATTGGAGCAGGAACCAACAAAGTAATCATCCTCAGCGACTCAATACGCAGGAGTCCAATCGGGGACAATGACAAAAATTGCGTAATCTCGGCGGGAGAACCCGTGATCAAGGAGTTCGTAATGTGAAGGTGCTCGAGAGAAGACGTGGCAAAAAGAGCTCCAAACATTGTTCCCCGGAACAAGCGGCAGCGAATGGCCAAATGCTATCTACAATAAGCCGGAACATTGGCGAACGTGCGACAGTGGCAACAGCTTTTCCGGAGCCCATGGTAACAAACCAAGGAACAAAGCCTAGAGCGTGGTGAACTCTAGAATTTGTCGACGTGGTGAGGTGAGTCAAACTCAGAAATCCTAATCCCTGAATTAACGTTTACGTATTCCAGTTCTTTTTCGCTGGATTTATGCTGCCGCAAAGGACATTATTCAACAAGCTCATTTTCAAGTTTATGCAAGTGCTCAGGTAGCAGTGCAAGTTTTTCCAGAACTGAGGAGCTATAGAATTACATATCGCTCTATGGTTTATGGCTGTACAGTATGAAAGCTTATGTTAATTACGAAGTGGGATTCGTACTGGCCGTAAACTGACTATTATTGTATTCTGTGACTGAACTGGCATTTTACTATCCCCTTACCTGTCTCATTTCTCTGTGTACCTTTATCGCACTTCTAGTGTAGATGACGAGTGCTTTTATTAAACGTGTATTAATTACTGCTATTGATTCGCCCTATTTACAGCGACTATAAGACTGATCTCGATTGTGATTGTTTACTGTCCTAAGTTTACCCACCGGATTGACTTTTCTACATGATTAAAATTTGAGTGTGAAATGGTTCATCTAACGCATCCAATGTTAGTCTCAATTCTGAAATTCACTAGTGCTTTCTTCACATATAATCTTGGCAATCAAAAGTTACTTCAATTGTCATTTACATATATATCGCAGGGTTGGCGCTTACTCGCAATTTACGCGTCCAATGGGCATTTTTGCTAAAAATTGACTCGTGACTTTTTGACCAGCAAGTCAAAATTGACTTGTTAAATTTTGAATAGCATCAGCCCATATCTTTCTCACCACATTTTAACCTCACTTCATTTTGTCACATGCGGTCTTGTTTAAATATCTAATTAACTATAACAGTAACTATAGAGATTGTGGATGCATTTAAAAATATAGAAGTTAAAAAGAATCTAAATTTTGACTCGCATCTTCTGAAATTTGACTTGCAGTTTTCAGACTGGGAGTCAAATTGACTCGTATATATTTTGTCTTAGCGCGAACCCTGTATCGGTGATAACAATCGCCAGTGGTTGTGTAATTTACGTTGTGTGCCTCGAATTCATGCCTGAAAGATGTACACCGGGTTTTTGATCTGTGTCCACTATTTGTGCTTCAGCAGCAGTGTTTTGAAGTGATTTGTTGTGCCTACAGCTATTAGTTTATCTACATAATTCTTATGGTTTATCAATAATTAGTTTAAACCAACTTATTAAGTTTACTAGTTAAGTGATATTTATTTACTTTATTTCTCCATTTATTCAATAAAATTTAAACATTATATTTACTTATCTGACTTCTGTCATATCATTTATCCTCCACTGCCTACTCTCTACAATTTAATACATATGACACTTTAACAATTACTTGTTATTCATGTAATATAAATAATTATAAAACAACAATATTTTTATGCCAATATGGGCAGGCCTACAAAAAATGCTGATCGTATGAGAAAAAAATATTTAGAGGAATCTCATAATGAGAGAAAATAAAGGTTGAAAGCCAATGCAAAGAGAAATAGATAACACGCGAGAAGAGTATAGATTAGCGTGAGGAAAGACTTTCAAGGAAGAGACGCCATATTAATAAACCATTAAGGAATGACATAACCAAGTAAGGAAGCGCCGGCACAAACTATTTGAAACATAATTCCAAAATTTTTGAAGTGCTTTTGAAAATCTTAAAACAGGTTCCATTTATTCAAAATCGGTAATCTACGAACTTTATAACTATTTTTATATAATCACTCATGCCTTGTTGTTTCTTCTTGTTTGAAATATTACATGCCCTATCTTAGCACTGAAAATTTCCAGTGGTACAATAGTGGTATCTTTAGCACAGGTACTCCCTAATATAAGTAGACCATCCTTGAATTTTGTAATTATTCTTATATATTCTTTCCTAGAATGTTGTTACGAGATGTTTGATATATTATATGCCATATCTTAGCAATAAAATTTCTAGTGTACAGTAGTGGTATCATTAGAACATGTACCAAAGAATCAAATTCAACCATCTTCAAACTTTGTACGTATTTATATATTCGTTCATAACAGGTTGTTATTAGTCTTTTGATATATTACACGCTATATTCTAGCAGCGAAAATTTAAGAGGGTATAATAAGGAGTGGCCAGCACAAACTACGAATATGAACTCGACTGAGCATGCAGAGGAGAAAACGTACATAATAACGTTTTATACGCTCTATTATATCATTTCGAGTTGTTTGATATACTACTTGCTATATCTTTGAAAAATTTGAGGGTGTCATAAAAGTGCCATTAGAGTACGTGCCATTGTATATTTATTTATATTTAACAATTGGTGAAGACAGTAAATAATTCTAATATTTCCAATTTTTTTAGAATTGCTTCTGACATTATTGGTTCGTTTCCTAAATCCAATAAAGGCTACAAATATCTTTTAGTAGTAACAGATCATTATAATAAATATGCAGATGCCATCCCATTAAGTAATGACATATCCAAGTACCGAAAAGTTAAACTAAACCATTCGCGGAATCATATTTTTAACCGCCATATTTTAATATTGTAAGTTTCTAATTGACAATAATGATCCAATAAACCACGTACCTTTGAACCAATTTGGATTATCAATAATTTTACCTTATATTCATTTATAATACATCATTCCAAGTTTTTTGATATATTACATGCCATATTTTAGCAATGAAAGTTCCAGTGAACCATAATGGTTCTGCTAAACCAGTTTCCTTGAAACCAATTTCGAATATCATTAATTTTACGTTATATTCATTCATGACACATCATTCCAAGTTGTTTGATATATTACATGCTATATTTTAGCATTGAATGTTCCGATGAACCATAATGGTTCCACTAAACCAGGTTCCTTGAAACTAATTTGGACTATCATTAATTTTACCTTATATTCCTTCATGGCACATCATTTCAAGTCTTTTGATGTATTACATGCAATATTTTACCATTGAATGTTCTAATGAACCATAATGTTTCTGCTAAACCAGGCGCTTTAAAACCAATTTCGACTATTAAAGATTTTAAACTATAGTCATTCATGACACATCGCAATTTGTTTGATATATTGCATGCCATATTTTATCATTGAAAATATTTGAGGGTGTCATAATGGTACCATTAGAGCACCTGCTATTGTTTCGATTTAAACCAATTTCAAAATGGTTCATTCCTGGAACCATATTTATTAATTGGTGAAAATAGTGACTTATATCTGCTTCTATTTCGTCATTTCGATTTATTTCTTATATTACTTAATATATCTCTGCATTGAAAATTGCTAGTTGGGATCGCAAAGGTATCATTTTTGCACGTGCAATTGAATCGATCTAGATAATATATGTGATTGGTTTGTGCCATGTACAGTGTTCATCGATTGACGAAAATAGTAATGAATAACCGCTTCTGTCTTGTCATTACGATTTGTTTGATATATTTCTTAATATATCTGCCCATTGCAAAGAAACTTCAGAAACCCCCGAGTCCTTTCGTCCTTTCTGGTAAAGAGCTTGAATGGGAGAGATAGTATAAACACCTCGGAGTGCTGATAAATACCAAGCTAAATTGGGCTTATCACATCTCCTGTGCGATCAATAAGGCAAGAAGGCAAAGTTCAGTCTAGTTTGCTCAACTTGAAATTGATAGCAAAATTTTGCTATATAAAATGGTGATCCGAACCGTTCTTCTTTATGGCATGCCTACCTGGGGTAAAATATGCAAGTACAGATGGAAGGACCTGCAAAACTTCCAAAGCAATAACTTGAGATCATTTGCCCAAATTGAACTGAGAGTTTCAACCAATTCTTACATTGCTGAAGATTTCGTTATACCTCCATTTGGAAAGCACGTCCAGTAGAAGATTAAGGACCATCCCAATCCTCTGGTTGCAGATATTTTACATCACCCGCTCATCTTTAGAAGTTTCCTCGGGCATTGCAGGCCTCGTCACATCCTGGAGATCAACCTCGACGACATCCAAAAGGCCACCTTTCTGTGCTACTGGTCCTCCTAGCTCCTCTAGTCAATCAAAAATCATTATTTGTACCGTGCTGGTAAAAAAGGACTCCATTTTATCCTTAAGTAGATTTCATCTGGCTTCTTTCCTAGTTCTGTGTACTTCCCCTGGCTACTACCTAGACCAGTATGGCAGTGAAAGCATTGCTTCCGAACCGTTCGTTTCGTTTTACTCTGAACTGCTCGATTGTCGATTGCCCTTAATAAAACCGGGAAAAGATGGCGAAACCAGCCAGAAACTCTGTTCACCCACTATTTTATTGGGAAGTCTCTACCAATTTCGTTTCTAAAAGCAATACTAAGGAATCCCAATTTAACGATCTTAGGAAACTTTCTAAGAACTCGGAAATTTGTGGAATTTTCGATTACAAAATTTGTGGACAGAAAGAAAAGTGAAGTAAATATGTGTAAAAATAAATATCTTAATATCAGACGGATGGTTTTGAAAATGAAATAGCAGGCAAAAGATGACAGTTATTAATCTTATTCTTAAAGAGGTGTAATGTGTGAAGTATTTTGGTACGTTTTCCTGTATTTTGAGGAACAATGTTTTTTGGTTGCGCATAATAACATTTTGAATAGCCTGCAAATTTGGTGCCATCATGGCCGACCATGAACATCCATCTAACCCACCAGCTCATCAGAATGCAGTAAAACAGTTTTACGAGAAGTTTACACGAATTGATAGTGTTGAGGCTGTACTTTTTTATTTAAAAACCGTCAGTCGTTTTAGGATATCCCATGGATTCGATCTATAGACCCAAAAAAAAGCCCTGAAAAAGTGGCTTTATTCACCACTTATAAATTTTATTTATAATTATTAGCAGAACACCTAAAGTGGTTACACTATCTCTTGCCTGGGATGTATGTTAAATGAAATAATCTTTTTAACCCTTATGAGGAATTCGAATTTTTAAAATTTTTATACTTGATTATTTGTCACCAAAAATGAGCCAGTGTGCCAAATTCTACGTCATTAGACTAAAGGGAAATAGAAGAAATATTGACTACAAATATTTTTGGAAAGAAAGAGATGTGAAGTTAAATAAAAGTGAGTTAAGTGGATATTTTTCAGCGAGTCAAGAAGACAAAATAACTTCATTTTGAACTTTTACTTCTCACTAATTCTTAGTATCTTTAGTTATCCATATATATTATAAACCAGAGTCCATTGGAACGTTTGTCTTTTTACAACTCGGAAAGTCCTCAACGAATCTCCACGAAATATTCCATGTACGTAATTAGTGTCACTGTGCTTTAGGTAGGGTACTTTTTATATGGTATTTATATCAATTTTTAAGTTATTCTTATTTTTTCGAAAAGTTGTATGGTTTCAAAGGATATCACTAGATGGCGATAATATCTTATCGAAAAGTTGAAAGTGTCAGCTGACGTTGCGTATTTGTTGCTGAACACGTAATAGTCGGCTGCGAGCTGACGGTTTTGTTATTTTGTACGATCGTTGAATTGTATTGTTAAGTTTGAGATGTAGGCGAATTCACGCAATAAAGGGGACTAAAATCGCTTTTTCCAAAAATACAGCAATTTAGTTGCTGGCTACAATGACAGAATTTACGCGTGTGCACAGACCAGGGAATTAAAAGACCGTGCTAAAATTTAGTTATATATTATTCTAATTTTAATTTGACATATTAATATTATTTTATTAACCAACTAGAAGCGAACTCACCCGTTTGTATAATCGGGAAAGAACCCATTGTTAGGTTTTTCCTTTGTTGTGACAACGTCCATCGTCGCTGATTTTATAAATGATTTCGTTTATAGAAGCAAAATTACTATATAGTGATTAAAGAGACCATAGCTTAATTTCAGCATCAATAATGCAAAATTTCATCATACAAACCAATGACTTATATTAAAGATAGACCCGGAAACCTGCCAGCACACTTGAAGTGGGAAGGTCCGCTTTCAAGAACCGTCATGGTCGAAAGTTAGCAAAATACATGGCTAAACATGAGGGTACCTGATTAATAATTTTTTCACACTCTTTTGACATGGAATGATAAGTTTATCTTTTTGTTAACTTTGTATTTGAAGTATGTTATAATATTTTATAAACAATTTTTCGATCATGGTTTTAATTTCAATTTCGTTTCGATCATCTTCCAGTACATATTTTCGATTTATGGTTGTGGAAAGTGAGTCCTATTTTTTTTTACTGTCTAGTTGTACGGTTGTACGCGGAACAACTTTGAGGAATGATTTTGAAATAATTATTCCTCGGGCCCAAAATCGTCAAAAACAAAGAAACCACACAGCTAACAACACCACGGCTCACTCCTGCCCAGAACTGCCATGGCTTCAATTGGCTTCACTTTGGTGGCGATGTTAGCCACAATAGGATTCGGGATCTACCTTTAATATAAGTAATTGAAACAAACAGCTCGAGCAATGCCCGACGGGCATACCAGCTAGACTTTTGTTTTCAAAGGTTGTCATGAGATGGCGCTGCCAGACGAAGAATGTTTCATTTTATTCATTTTTTCCAGACTTTCAAGATCTCAGGTATATATTTTCAAGAAGTTTGCTTCTCTCATGATCAATTATACGTTGCTTGCTCCCGCGTGTCCAGCTGTCGAAATCTACGTGTTTTTGCGCTGTCGAAATCTACAACGTTGTTTACTGAACTGGACTTGAATGCACAAATACTTTACAATCTATACCCAGCTTGCCTGTGTAGCTGATTCATTTATATTACCATTTTTTCATTATTTACTTTTGTACATATAATTTAATTTTCTTTTGTACCCAGTTCATTGTTCATAAATCATCATTTTTCATTTAAAATGATCATGAAAGGTTTGGAGAAGCTTTCTAGACTGTTTCTCATTTTCTTGTATTTCATTCATACTTTGTAAATCACAGTTCAATTTATAACAGAACAAACAATCGTTAAAAAAATTACTCAATGCATCTTTTCCACCCGGGCGAAGTCGGGTAATATTGCTCTTCTATTTATATATTTATCTTTTTATCTATTTTATTCAAGTTAAACATTAAAATTATCTGTTTCTAAAAGTTTTCTTTAATTTGTTTTTTTTACTATAGAGAAAACCAAAAAATGACATTAAAATATATGAAACATTTGGTTCCTTTTCGATTGCACCTTTTATTTACACTGTCATCAATTTCGGTAAGATATAAATGTTTTCTTATTCTCGATTATTTATGATCTATTATTGATTTGGAATGTATTATTGTGTACGAGGGAGTATGTAATATCGGGTTTTGCAAAAGCTGAGGACCCCCGCAAAAATGACATAACTGCATGTGTGATGCAGTTAGACACGGTTTTTATTGTCAGAATTGATATTGGTGAGTACACAATGCAAATTAGTCGTGGTAACTGCCATCGGCGGCAAGTCATGCTCTTGGCGCGGTCTAAAGGACCGATAAGCGTTACGGATGTTGTCTTTATTCAAGGCGATCCACACGCAGATTCTTTCAGCTGGTCGACGTTGCTGTGCAAGAATATTGCAAGCCTTGCTCTCGGTATGCACCCACACACTGTAGTCAAGGGGTTGACGTCGGGCGACTGAGGAGGCCAAAATTCCTTCGACCAGAAGTTCATGTTCGACGCCAACCACTTTTGAACGGTCTTGGCACTGTGGGCCGGGGCATTACCCTGTTGAAAGACGTAGTCCGCATTCCTCATCACCTTTTTCACCCAGGCAGAACGTTCACGGTCAAGATGTCCTTGTAATCGGTTCGGTAAGCCTGTAACTGGTCGGGAACAAGATTAGCAGCAGTTTTTTGCCATTCGACGCCACGACGCCGAGCATCATCACTGAGGCCGGGTGCTTGATTGTAGTCCCGTAGAGGACATCAGAGATGTCATGGCCGAAGCTGACCACGCGTTCGTTCTGTTATTTGATGATCGAGTCGATCGTGAAGGTTTTTTAACCAGAAAAGCTGACAACGCGATTGCCAAGACTTTCAAGTCGTTGAGAAGGCGACGACAGCACTCCCGAGTTTTTCTCCCTTGCCCTCTTTCAGCAAAGCTGGCCATGCGCCTCAAACTCTTTCCGCCCTCTTCTTTTGAAATCTTTTCCATGGCCACAGAAATCTTTTTCTTTGCGAACTGAGTCATTTTGAGAGTCAGATCACTTTCGAAGGCTTTTCTGGCACCCATACGGTTGATAACGGCGAGGTCTGCTTGCACGTTGGCCATCTTTCAGGTGTTTTCATTTCTCTAGCATATCTGCGACTCTGTGGACAGTGATCCGGCTGACTTTGAGCTGCTTAGCGATGTCAGACTTATTGTAGCCCGCGTGAAGGAGCGCAGAGATGTCGATTCTGTTAGTTCCATCGCAGTATCCTTGCATCCGAATCCCATTCATTCCACCTGAATACGTTTACACTATAGTATCGCCCACGTCTTCAACAGCACATGCTCCGTGGATGCTTCTACCCCCTATATCGACGCATGCGGAGGAGTAACTGAACTTTTGCAAAACCCGGTATGAATTAGTTATTATATTTGTATGTTATTCAAATCCTAAAGCAATATATATAACTGTCATTTGAAATAACTTCGCAGTCAAATTTATGTGAAATGATTTAGTTTTTAATGTTTTATCGTTAATCAATGTGGATCGAATAAAGAAACAAATAATTTTTAATGCCTTTTCTTTAACAAAAACAGATTATACTTATTTTGTGTGAAAACTAATGCTTCTTTTTCATGATTTTGCTACAGTTTAACTAGTCAACTATGCAATTCAAATAGTGTTGCGCCTTTCCGCGGGATCGCTTCGAGCGAAACGGCCAAACTGTAATTTTATTGTGAGGGAGTTGGAACTTTTGTTGGCACTACGGCCACTACGCCGTCAATGACTTAATTTAGTAAGTTTCACTTAACACCTAATTTATCTTTTGAGCCTAAAGGGATTACGGTGTTCTTCCCCTAAGTAAAAGGAAGACGCGACGCTCTCCGCGCCACAACTGGATAAATTTCCAGCTCGGCTTTTGTCACATTCGGTGACGTAGGAGCCTATAGGGTATGCACTCCCGTTACAACAATAATGGCTCATTGCAATAGTTTTACTCGACGTTCCCGCAGTGGGGTTTCGCGCTAGGGGTCGCAGTTCCCATAGATAGTGATGATTAGAACTTATGCCCGCTTGCTTCGTAGATGATAATTTGATTTCCGATGTTTAAGGATCTCGCATGTTTTTTTTATCATGACTGCTTATTTTGAAGATGGTAAGAATGCAATACAGAAAGAAATGGCCGCTAATGTTGACTTGATGATTTTACTATACTTCGAACGTTGGCCGCCATCATGGACTTTGGCGTCCAGTGGATTGTGTCAGTTGCTGTCAGGATAAAGAAAATGCTTAAGATTACCAGGTGGATTGCTTTACCTAATTGTTCCTGCGTCAGAGCTCCAGTAATTCATGCTGAGCTGCGCGACGTGGCGTTTTTCCTTTCCCTTCCCCATCGTCAATTCCGTATAAGGCACGCTGTACGAAAATTCCTGCTAAAGGTTTCGAATTAACCTCGTCAGCCATGTCGCCATCTTGCTCCTGGGATGGAAAATAGTTGTGCTACAGCTTAAGTTACGTGAACTTTATTATCAAGTAATTATGCAATAAAATATATGATCAATAGTTGTTTTTTTCCTCTAACTCTTGTTCTTTTCTGTTAGACTGTTAAATAATGCGCACACATTATTTTGATGCTCACTGTTCAAGAGACAGCTGTGAAATCCAATTGTTATTACCGTATTCGGAATAAGGCAGGCTGTCTGGGTGTCTGCGATAGCCCAACTAGTAGAGGCGTCGGCATGACAGCCGAGGTTCCTGGTTCGAACCCAGGTCGCAGAATTTTTCCTTCCATAGAAAAATCTTTAGTTATTAACCTTTTAAATTGTATTATAGCAATTAAATAATATTGGATAAATTATTCAGACTCTTCAAACAAGCCACAATAATTTAAAAAATCTTGAAAATGAACTCGGGAACAGAGTTCTAAAACGTTCATTTTTTTCATTTATCATTCAATTTCTGTCCCCTGAGTGGATGCCCCCTTACCGTGGGTCAGGAGTTTGGGTGCTTCAGGGATTCTATGAGCTATGCTGGTTTTAGCACGGCTACTTTAGGGTCACCCTTACCAGAAAGGTCATGGTTGAGAAGTGAGACGAAGAGTATCCAAACAAACATATCTCATGATGTTGACGAATGAGAGAATTCATACTGCATCGGGTGTGGCGCAGGTTAAAGTCACCCGCGTTCGGGAGTTAGGCAGAGGCTCTCGTTCGAAAAATAGTCGACAGTCTCCCGGCTGTTATCTCGGAGCAAAGCCCCACCAGTGCACTCGCTATGCGCTTGGGGAAACGGTCGGGGGCAGCGCATGCCTTTACCCAGGAGGAGAAACGGGTAAAGCGACAACGGGATCGGGTGCTGTCAATCGGCACTTGGAACGTATTCTCCATGACAGGAAAGGAATCAGAGTTAGTGGAGGAAGCCAAACGGTATCGACTGGATATCATAGGTATTACCTCTACGAAACGTCCGGGTTCTGGACTTAGAAGGAGGGTGGAAGCTTTTCTACTCTGGTGTCGACCCTAACATGACTGCCCAGGCGGGAGTGGGGATACTCACAAGTCCCCGGCTGGCAGATTATGTTGCAGATTGTACCCCCTTAGCTGGAAGACTGTGTCTCCTGAGGCTTCAGATGGGGAAACGGTCTCTCTCTCTATTCGTTGCATATGCTCCGAATGCAGTCACAGAGTACCCACTTTTTCTAGATGAAGTTGATGCTGCTCTTAGCAGGAGAGGGAGTGCAGATTCTGTCATCCTGATAGGCGACTTCAATGCACACGTAGGGGCTGACGACCAAACGTGGAAAGGCGTGATTGGGAGGAATGGTGACCCTGATTTAAATGCGAATGGGAAGTACTTGTTGGATCTCTGTTGCAACAATGGACTTTCTATCACAAACACCTTCTGCCAGCACAGGGATGTCTATAAGTATACCTGGTACAGGGATGCAATGGACCAGAAGTCACTGATTGATTTTGTAATTGTTTCGGCTGACTTATTCCGATCAGTGTTGGATACTCGTGTGAGAAGAGGGGCAGAACTATCAACTGATCACCATCTTGTTGTCTGCACTTTGCGGTTCTCTGAATCCATGCCAACCAAGCGAAATACTAGTTTCAGACAAACTTGGCGCTTCAAATGGGAGGTATTAGAGGATAGAGCTGTGAGGAAGACCTTTGCAGATAGTATATCTTCAAGTTTCAAAGAACTACCCAGTGATCGTGGTACTGTTGAAGAGGAATGGCAGTTGTTTAAAACTGCTGTGATTACTTCGGCTGCATTGTGCAGTGGTCGTAAGCGGCTGAGTGTAGCGCAGGGCGGTGAGCAAAGGACTGCGTGGTGGAACGGTGAAGTCCAAGAAGCTGTCAAGGCAAAGAAGGAAGCCTATTTGCTATGGCTTGCAAATAAGTCAACTTCGAGTCGAGTGCGGTACACTGAGGCGCGAAAAGCAGCAGAAAAGACAGTATCAACAGCTAAAGCCAAGGCCTGGGAGAAGTTCGGGGAGAAATTGGAGGCAGACTATGGTTCGGCAAACAAGGTTTCTGGCAGACCGTGCGCCGCCTCCGTGGAAAGGTCTCTTTCATCACAAACTATTAAGAGTTCAGATGGGAGGCTTCTGAAAACGGAGGAGAGCGTATTGCATAGGTGAAAGGAATACTTTGCATCTCTTCTTAATCCGGTGACAACAACAACTGAGGCATACAAGGTGCACCTTGGAGCGGAGAATAGTCACGGTAGTATCACTGAAACAGAAGTCAGATGAGCAATTAAGTCCCTGAAGACTGGCAAAGCTGCAGGTGATGATGAAATCCGGTCCGAGATGTTAAAGGCCTTAAATAGGATGGTATCCTGTGGCTGACTCGAGTGTGTCAGGTTGCTTGGATATCTGGACAGGCCCCTAAGCAATGGCAGACAGGAATTGTGATCCCTATCTTCAAAAAGGGAGATCAGAGAGATTGCAACAACTATTGAGGCATCTCTTTGCTCAGCATTCCTGGGAAAGTGTACGTTAAGTGTCTGGAGAAGAGATGTTGGGAAATAGTCGACTCCAAACTGCCGGGGGAGCAGTATGGTTTCCGGCCTGGCCGAAGCACGACGGATCACATCTTTGCTCTAAGGCAAATCTTTGAAAAATCCTGGGAGTATGCAAAAAAGGTCTACGCTTGCTTTGTGGACCTCGAAAAAGCGTATGACAGAGTTCCTCGGGAGAAGCTCTGGCAACTGTTGCAAGAGTATGGAGTGGATGGGCAATTACTGCTTGCTATCATGTCTCTGTACGAAAGCCCTGAGATGTGTGTCCGGATAAATGGCATTAAGTCAAGACCGTTCACCGTGGGTGTTGGACTCCGCCAAGGGTGCGTACTGTCGCCCATCTTGTTCATTATCTTTATGGACTGGATAGACAGGGGCAGCCGAGGCGATGAGCGTGTTTGTGTGGGCGACTGCCTGGTGGAGAGGTTGCTCTTTGCTGACGACCTTGTCCTGCTTGGGTCTTCTCGCACGAACCTTCAGCATGCGCTAGTCCGGTTTGCAGCCAAATGTGAAGAAGCTGGGATGAAGATCAGTGTGGCTAAAACCGAGGTTCTGGTCCTTTCAAGACAGCCTGCTCAGTGCGCTCTCCATGTTAGGGGAGCCTCATTGAGACAGGTCGAGAAATTCAAGTATCTCGGGATTGCATTCACGAGTGATGGACGGCCGGAGAAAGAATTGGATGCTCGGATCGGTGCAGCAAGCTGTGTCAGACGTGAACTGTGGCGATACGTGGTAACGAAACGAGAGCTGGGTAACAAAGCCAAGCTCTCCGTCTTCAAATCTATCTTTGTCCCCATTCTCACCTATGGTCATGAGGCTTGGGTAATGACCGAAAGAGTGCGATCGCGGGTACATGCAGCCGAAATGAAATTTCTGAGAGGTGTGGCTGGAATTACCCTACTAGATAGAGTGTACAGCAGCACAATAAGGGAATCTTCAGGTGTTGAGCCGCTACTTCTCCGCATTGAGAGATCTCAGTTGCGCTGGTATGGCTACGTGATACGGATGCCGCAAACTGGTCTTCCTAGGCAGTTGTTATTTTCCAAGCCGGTGGGTAAGGGACCAAGGGGTCGGCCTAGAACCAGGTGGCTAGACTACATGGAGAATCTGGGTTCGAGTCGCTTGGATATTACCAGGGAGGACATGCGCCTGATAGCGGAAGATCGCGATCGCTGGAGATCCTCCATAGGGCTGCTGCCCCCGCGACCCTAATGGATAAGCGGGTTTGAAAAGTAAGTAAGTAAGTATTCATTTTCTGTTATCATTTATTATCATTTATCATTCAATTTATTATTTAAAAGTCAGCATCTAAGATAACCACAAAGAAACTGGTAATTTTTATTTTGATTATTTTATTTTAATTTAACCAAAATTTTATAATAACAAGAATAATTGTTATTAAAAAGTCATTAACTAACTGATAAAAAAGAATCGTATGTATTTAGGTGAATATAGCAAACGAACAGCTGTTTATTTCGCTTATTAGATATGGCAATTGCATGTAAATTTATTTATAATCACTGCTTCCGCGCGATGCTGCCACCGCCGTTCTCACTTTGTGACCTCCCTACCTGTGAAACTACTTTTGAGGGTCACCCAGAATTGTCTGTTTTCGTTTGTGGACTACTGAAGTTGACACTGCTAAGGAGTATAATTAAACAAATATCTTTAATATTAATTAGAATAAGAAGGGTACCTGGAAGGGTATCGGAAAAATAATAATTATCGATAAAAAAATCGATATTCATGGTTATGGCAAGGCATATTAATGAGAAATATCTCATGACCAACAATGCAAGGCAAAGTTTGTACAACAATAGGTATCAACAATGGTATCAACACGCAATTCACAAACGCTCTGCATGGACCAACAATCAATATCTCATGACCAACAATGCAAGGCAAAGTTTGTGCAACAATAGGCCCATTGTGTTCACATCAACAATGGTATCAACGCGCAATTCACCAATAACAATGAGCACAGAATGATGATGTAATGTTAAAGCAATCTTTCCAAGAATTATAACAATGAACTTAAAATGATGATGTAATATGGATAAGTTTCAATTTGTAACAATGCATAGAATTCCTGTTATTCAGTCTTTTCTTAGAAAAGAGGGTTCTTAGTACTTAACAATTTCTTGAAAATCTTTAAAAATGATCAGTAACTGGAGATAATGGAGAGATAGCAGACTATTGAGAAAGAGTGGAAAGACGACAGAGGAAGCACTCCTTTAGCTCCGTGATGTATTGAGCAAATGGGAAGCAAGTAAATAGAAGAATCGGCGACCGCTAGACTGCACAAAGTGAATGGCCAAGTTTTGCTTCAACACATCGAGAAAAGAGTGGAAATTGCAACAACACTAAGTATACATCTGAGGTAAGATTACGTGGGTAAGAAATTATTTAGACTAGCAGTGGCATCCTTGGAGAGGTCCAGCCATTGTGAGCCTTTAAAAAGATTTTTTTCGAATTTTCATTAAGAATTTTTACTGTATTAATTCTAAGCATTTTCATGTGTTTATTTTTAAGATATTGCAAAATTTAATTTAATTTTTTGAGATTGTTCTGTTTACATCCAAGTGTAATTATCCCGGGCAACGCCGGGTACCTTTGCTAGTAAATGTATAAAGAAGGATGTTTGTTTGTGGGTTTGCTTGTTTGTTGCTTAAGCAAATCTACAATTTTATTCCGATCTTGATGAAATTTTGCTTACTTGACCTTCAAACCATGAGGAAGGTCACTGTTTACCTCAGATTTCGGAAAAATAATAATTA
Organism: Rhysida immarginata; assembly: GCA_023313115.1. Taxonomy (NCBI): domain Eukaryota; kingdom Metazoa; phylum Arthropoda; class Chilopoda; order Scolopendromorpha; family Scolopendridae; genus Rhysida; species Rhysida immarginata. Next base: position 128,686 of record JAHWFO010041068.1, read on the forward strand.
TCGATAAAAAATCGATATTCATGGTTATGGCAGGGCATATTAATGAGAAACATCTCATGACCAACAATGCAAGGCAAAGTTTGTGCAACAATAGGTATCAACAATGGTATCAACACACAATTCACAAACACTCTGCACGGACCAATAATATATATCTCATGACCAACAATGCAAGGAAAAGTTTGTGCAACAATAGTTATCAACAATGGTGTCAACACGTAATGAACCAACACAAGGCAGGGATCAACAATATATATTTCATGACCAACAATGAATGGCAAAGTTTGTGCAATATAGATAAGGTTCATTTTGTAACAATGCATAGAATTCCTGTTTTTCGGGCTTTTCTTAGAAAAGAGAGTTCTTGGTACTTAACAATTTTTTGAAAATCTTCAATCATGATTAGTAACTGGAGATAATGGAAAGTTAGCAGACTATTGAGAAAGAGAGCAAAGAGGACAGAGGAAGCACTCCTTTAGCTCCGTGCTGTATTGAGCAAAAGGCCAAGGAAATTATTTAGACTAGCAGTGGCATCCTTGGAGAGGTCTATCCATTGTGATCCTATAAAAGAAACGTTTTTCAAATTTTTATTATGAATTTTTACTGTTTTAATTCAGAGCGTTTTCATGTGCTTATTTTTAAGATATTTCAAAATTTATTCCAAAAAAAAGTCCGAGCCACGCCGGGGTTATCACCTACCTTATTTGGTAGCATAGCAGATCCAAATATTTCCTAAAAATATATTTGGACTCTATTCTGTGGGAAAGTGTATATTTTGGAAACTGAAATGCTGATAATGGGATGACGGAACGTTCGTTTCCAAGAATTTTTGATAATGAGCATAAAGTGAAGTTGCAGTGACAGAACATTAAGAAGGATCATCTATTGATTAGGCATAGGAGTTACGCGTGTCTCCCTTGAGCTCCCTATCAAACGTCCAGACGACAGGCAAAAATTTATGTGTCTGGAAAGGATAGAGAAAGAACGAGTGTTGGTCAAAGAAACTCTGCAACTAAAACAGAGGAAGCTATATGGGCGTTTGAAACATCTGAACAACGACAGTTTCGAATAGAGCAACAGGGTATAAAAGCTACGTCAAGGGCGAAAAAAGCTTGAGTCTAAAGTATCTGGTGATGCTACGCAGTGCTGAGGCAAGTCAAAAAGAGTTTAGATGCTCCAGTATTTCACCTGGACTTCCTGTTTGTCGTATTTTTCGTAGAATGGATAGTCCTTTTGCTCTGTGTTGTATTGATTGATTTATTATTTAACCAATTAGGAGTTATAATTTAATTTTATGAGATCTATCTCCTTACCTACAAGTGTAATTAACCCGGGCAACGCCGGGTACCTCTGCTAGTTTGCAAAAAAACAACTGAGTCAGTAAAAATATTAAGAATATATAACTACTAATTTATGCATAACAAGTATTAACACTCTAAACGCTAAGAAGAATTAATGATTCAAGAAGAACAATCTTCATTGTACTATGACTCAATTAGATTTCTTTTTCACTCAACTAACGACTCTCAATAAATATTTGTCATATGCATAATAGCATGGAAGAATAATAAGGAAGCGCCTCTTGCAAGAAATCGCGTCACAGGATATAGGATGAGATGTCATGTTGGCCACCAGAGTGCCACGAAACCCGAATGTTTGTTTTCTTTGAGCGAGAATCTTTTATGAATGATAATGCTATAATAACATAATAAATGAATAAATAGTGAATGAATAGTGAAGGTCCCTGGTTCGAGTCCAGGCCGTGGAATTTTCTTTAGTATTTTTCACTACTTTTTCATCAATATCGGCGGTAATGGCGTGAAAAAATCCTCCAAAGACCATTTTCCAATTACTAACATAATAAATAATAAATTTTTTGCGTTAACGACTGAAACAATGCTATTTTGAAGAATTTTTGTTCATTATTACTCTTTCCTTCGGTCAACATGTCTAGAACTTAACAACTAACTTTACGGAAACCCCGGCACTATTTAAATCAATTTTAAAAAAGTAATTCCAAAATCCTTGTTTACAATTTTAAAACAAAGTGCGCCCAAACCGGGCTCATCTTAAATTTGAAATGGGTCATTAAAATGGAAAGAGAAAATAAATACGGAACGATAGTAAAGCATTTATTTCCTATAGGAAACAATTATAAAATGCAAATTCGCAGCTTTTTAATGAAATTTCAAGTGTTCAAGTACATAAAAGGCGTCTGTAATTCTATAATCATATAAAAGATCATAGGAGTTGTAAACGCAATCATGTTGGCCACCAGGTGCGGTGCGATAGCAGCGAGTGACTCATTTTTGCCATGACATCAACAGCTTTTGGTCACAAATCGTCTGGAGTAGTGCTAATGGTACATATAGCTTAGACTATCTTTTCTGCAGGATAGTAAGTACATTCATGTGTCTCAAAACACTCATACCTCAGGTAAAGAACGTTTAAGGATAAGAAGTAAAGGCTCGCAATTGGCGCCGCCCAACTCTGGCAGGAAACGTGTGCTGCAGAGTAGGGTACGCACTCCCGTTACAAAAATAATGGCTCATTGCAATAGTTTTACTCGACGTTCCCGCGGTGGTGTTTTGCGCTATTTTCGATCCAAACTAACCCCTTTGTTAGGGGTCGCAGTTCCCATAGATATTGATGATTGGGACTTATGCCCGCTTGCTCTGTAGATGATAATTTGATTTCCGATGTTTAGGGATCTCGCATGCTTTAATAATGTCTACGTAACTCGCGCGCCCTCTATTAACAACATTATCAACACTCATTCCAGGTCTAATAGCATAACTCGCGTTAATTGCTCTTTGCCTCTCTGCAAAAATTAGAAAGAAAAATACCTGCATATAACGAGAGGAGAAGGCAAATGCCTTATTTAATGTGGATAATTACTGAAGGTACTTGCGAGAGAGAGAGATACACTATCGTTAGTGGATAGAGAATGGCGATCGAAATGCGCATTCATGATTAATAAAAAATCAAATGTGGAATGTGATAGTATCTCTCTCTCTCTCTCTCTCTCTCTCTCTCTCTCTCACTCTCGTAAGTACCTGCATATACTATATGGCACTGTTTTCCGAAAGATCAGAATAATTATATATGTATTGCAATTTCTATTTCCACTTTGATGAAATACTCTTAATTTTTACTTGTACTATCTGTTAAATTGGTGACAGTTTTCAGATTGAAATATAGTAATTTATGAAGAACTGAAATATAAATTATATATATAATTAAGATAAAAAGAATAAAACATTTCGGGAATGTTACTAATTTGTCCAAAGTATTTGGAAATAAATTTTTAAAAATTGATATATTTAAAAAAAATGTATCTTGTATATTCAGAGAGAAGATAATAATTAAACTGCAGAAACACTTCAAACATATCTTAGTTAGAAATAGAGAAGAGAAAAAGAATTATGCCAATATATTAAATCAATTTGAGTAAGCTATATAAACTCATATAAATTTCATTTATACATTCCCAAAATACTTATACTGTTATTTTTTTTTATCTTCAATCTAATCTTTTATTGTAATATATATCTTAGACTAATAAATACTAAAGCGATTGTAATAATATTGTAGACTACAACAAAATAATATAGCTTATAGAGGAGGCTGTGAACTAGGGGACTTTGCAAATAGTCCAAGCAAAGGCTACAAAACGATATCGCAACCACTGAACAGTGAAAGTTCTCGAATCGTTTAAATTAATCTAAATCTAAATCTTATCTATTCCATGTAGGAAAACAGTTTCGCATTTCCTTCATTGAATTTGCCCATTTTTCAGTTGGGACACAGAAGTGCTGAATATCCTCGTCAGTACCGAAATCCTTTAGCAAAAGCAGCAGCTTTTCATCTCGTTTGAAAGTATTTTCATCAATTAGCAAACGTCGCAATTCCAGTTTGTTCGCACAATTTTCTTCGCCATATAGGTTAATACATTTTCTTCCACTGAGCGCATCTACGTTTTTTTCCATTTTTGTCGACAATCACTAAGCGGTTAGATTTATCATCTTTAAGGTATACAACCGGCTTCTTTTTGAGTTTTTCAATCGTCTTTAGAGTTTTATCATCCAGTTTATCATTTAATTATCATCCAAGTGTGTCATAGATATGTCGACGATATTTTTTGTATATTTGATTCAACCAAGATGGGCATTATGGAGTTTTTAGCCTCTTTGAATACGCTTTGTCCGCATATCAAGTTCACGCTAGAAGAAGAAGCTGCCCTATTTAGAGCTCTTAATTCTTAGGTCTGGTAACAAGATGATTTCTGAAGTATATAGAAAACAAAACTTCACCCCTGCATACATCAGAGCAGATTCCAATCATTGTGTTTCGCACAAACTTGCAGCGTTTCATCATCAGATCAGAAGGGCGCTATTGTTACCCCTGAATGATGCCGCAAGGAATAAAGAATTGGACCTAATCAAATCATATGCAGAATTTAATGTATATAATATAAATATAGTCGATAGAATAACAGATAAGATCGTCAGACATATTATGATCGATGAAATCACAACGTTGACAGGAAAAAGAAATGAAGAATACAGAAATATTTTATTCCTTCCCTACAACAACACACTAAACAAAGGGATCAAGAATATTTGTAGTAAGTTTGGTTGTAAAGTAGTTTATAAGAGCAAACTAAGGATAATAAAAGATAAGGTCCCAGCAGAAGATTGTCCCGGGGTATATAAGTTTAAGTGTGCAAAGTGTGACAAGTTTTATTTGGGAAGCTCGCAAAGAGGAGTGGGAATCCGGATGAACGAACATATTTCTTGTGTAAAGAATGATAGGTTAGGGGTGTCACTGTTTGCGGAACATAGGGGTGTCACTCTTTTTCATTAATGAAAAACGTAGTTATTTCACAGATTCGTTTGAGGTTATTCATACATGTAGAGATGTGAAAATGTTATACTTCCTTGAATCGATTGAAATTGTGAAAAACAAAGTAACCAATAAAACTCTGAATAGTGATGTTGGCCCCATGCCAGTGGCATTATCGCTCCCTTTAGCAAAATTTTTTACAAAATAATTTACCTTCTTTGTATTGTTTTCTCTGATTTTTGTGAGATTTTTGTGAGGTTTTCTGTCTTGCTTTTGTAATGGGACTACTGTTTTATCCGGCCTGGGAGAGAAAGGGGGGAGGGGGTGTTGTTGGGCTTTTGTAGGGCTAAGCTAAGAAATTAGTTTGTATTCGTTGTTTTCTTTTGTTGTTCGCGTTTTTGTTTTTGCTAATTTTTTGATTGGTTTTTATATATTATAAATACTCGGCGTCACTTGTTGTTCTTTACGATCATCAGGATCGAGGCAGGACACAGTATCCGAACGGACTAGCTCTTCAAGGTGTCACCTCTACTCTCTTTTCAGGTGTTATGTCATCACTATCATTGCACGGTGCGCCCCTTTCAGGGCAATATTCACCTTCTGTTACGTGTTATGTGCTGATCCCTGGCGTTGGAATAAATATTCCCGTAAACCAGTACAACAAAACGCTCATTAACCTTCTGGGTCCTTGGCGTTGGGATTAATTTCCTCAAAAACCTAACTAAGGACTTTTCATATCATCTATTATTATTCTTATCATTCACGAGTGGGTCCCTGACATAGAATTAACTTTCTCGCAAACCTGATTTCTTGTTTTCTTTTTTCCTTAAAGCTAGGTGCATCCTTCTTAGGACGCTTTCTTTAGCACACACCTAGCTGCGAGGTTACTCCCCCCCCCCTGGTTCTATACAGTTATATTTCAGGAATATGATGACTTCACCCAAATTAACCACGTTGAAGTCGGCTAAAGAGCCTTTGCTAGTGGCGGATAGCAAAACGGTGTCCTGTGAAAAGGCCTACCGAGATGCCTGCTTGGATGTTAGGTATACTGCTTTTGACCTAGTGTTCAACGAAATGATAGTAGCTCTCCGGGATGAAATAACCGCTAAGAATTGGGCCGCTGGCAGTATCAGTGGAGGCCTTTTGAGGGAACAAGAAGCCACTATAATGCTACAACTGTCTGCGCTTCGGACACGTATCCATGGGCTGCACGGAAGATCTTCGTTGTATCAAATGCGCAGAGGGGCATGAGTCAAGAGACTGCCCCAAGATTAAAGGACAAGACCCCCCCAAAGTGCGTCAGATATCGTGGACAGCACACTTCAAGATACACGACATGTCCAAAATACCCCCAAGTTCTAAGGTTGCTTCTAAAGTGACAGCAGACAAATCCTATGCTGCAGCTGTGTCTAAGCCGGAAGATAAAGGCCTCAACATCAACGAGCAATTAGGTAGGTATGTATAAGCAATTAGGACGTATCTTTCATCTATAATATAGGCAAAACTTACCCACAGTTGAGTGGGCTCCAAACGACCAACTAATTATACTATGGCTGCAAAACGTTATACAGTAATCAACAAAGGTGAACTTTGGTGCGTGATATGGAATGCTAAATGGATACCCTTTAAACGTATAGAGTTTCACAATTTTCTGATAAAGCAAGAAATCGATTTGGCGCTGCTTCTTTTAAGCCTGAAACCGTGTTGGGAGGAAAGAGGAAGATTGTTTGAAAAAATATAATTGGATAAACAAGAGTAAAAAAGGCTCTCAAAAACTTCGATATTGAGGGAAGAATAGAGATTGGGTGATAGTTTGAAAAGTTATTGGAGTCACCCTTTTAAATATTGGTGTTATTTTGGCTGTGCGGAGTAGAAGAACTTGGTAAAGAGAGATGGGTGAAAGGGTCTGAAAATGGTAAGATTAAGGGGGAAACGCCATTAGTAAGATTTTTAATAGCTTTCCATTTTGATTTGTTATTAGCAACTTGTAGGAAAAAACAATTAAAATAGTAGGATTTGCCTTATTTTATAATAAGCCGGGTGGAGTTAGAGAAAGATCGGAATCCTAATTTATTATAGACGTTTGGAATGCGCCTGTAGTTACGGTATTATGCGACAACATATTTTAAATTGAACGCTGGGTTGCAAAATATGCTCCATTGTGTGAACCCGTATTTTAACAGCTTCAATTTTCCACTTGATTCTGTTTACAATGATGATCGGAATAACTATAAGTTTGTAATTGCTGCCGACAAAAGACTAACAGGAGCTCACCCAGGTCGATACAGTGCTCCTTCAATGATAATCGTCTTCAAAGGACCAGCAAAAACACATCGCGCCTATGGTTCGTTACTGTACCCTTTAATGTTTTGTCGAGGCGAAGATGGCTGTAATTTTCACTTTATGATTTTGACCCACAAATAGCTGCTACAGATTTCAACAAGAAAACTTCCGTTATGCAGTACTACATTTTTATAATCAATTGCATGAGAACGAGCGTACCCATCTACATAGTTTTCATGGAATTTTAAGTCAGTTTTTGGTAGATATGTACGCCAAAATTGAAACGGAGCGATTGATTTTTCAACCGCAATAATCAAAGATAACAATTTTCAGCGTGCGGAAAATGATGTTGACCTTAGAGACCCTTAGCAGCGAGATACCGATGATGAAGACGTGGGCAGAATGGTGATTCTTCAACCACATTCACTGGAGTCTCAGATATATACACGAGCGCACTCAAGATGCCTTCTGCTTTGTCCTTATATATGGTGGAGCCGATTTATTTATTACCATGACGAGCAATCTTAAGCGGCTTGAAATAAACACCATCTTATTTATACCTTAATCGTTCCTGGGCAGACATCATATGACAGGAACGATTTGATTTCTCGGGTATTTAACTTAAAACAGAAGCGTCTGATAGACTTTCTCAGAAAAGAGAAGGTATGTGGAGCTTTCTGATGCTACATGTTCTCATTAAAATGGCAGAAACATGGTTTATCACATTCGCATAATCTTTTGTGACTCGAAGAGAAGATTAGGCTGAACGAAATTGATCCCATTCTACACAAAAGTCAACATGATTCAAGGCCCCTGTGGCATATTAAATGCGCGTTCATCTTGGAAGCAGGAGGGTCGTTGTACGAAGGAGTCTCTTAGAAATTTCGTCAGCGAATCTGTAACTGGTGAAAATAGGACGCTTCTTATTAACGCTGCACGCCTTAAGAAAGTGGATTCACAGCTGAGGTAAATATGCGCGACCAGACTTGTAGTAGACAAAAAGTGGATAGTACCATACTCGCTGGTGCTTACGTGAGCATTTGAAGTTCACGTAAACGTCGAAAACCACGCTAGCTTGGAGAGGTATCAAACTTGTTACTAAAAATCGGAGAAGGTGCATTGCCTGAATCAAATGGTGTTGTGACTCTACCACATAGACCTTGCAAAATTGTTCTTTCGACCGAGACTTTACATTCTTTTATTGAAAATTTACCCAATCAAGACGTCAAGAAAACCCTTGGCAGTGCAAAAGAGCTTGAAAATGAGCAAGCGACTGCAATAAAACCGCAGCATTCTGCAAAACATTGAAGGTAATTAGGTGGTATATAACTCTATAAATATGGTATTGGATCAAATTGATGCCGCCACTTCTCCAAAAGAGTGTTTTAATTCTCTTAATGGATACGAACTTCCCGCGCGTAATAGCGCCCTAAAAGTTCGTGTTCGGATGATGCTTCATCAGAACATAACCCCTCCGAAGTAGTATAATGTAACTCGGCTTAAAGTAGTATCGCTACAAAATATTATTATTTAAGCGGAGATCCTATTGGGCTGTGGTGCTGGTGAGATACTTTTCATCCTGAGATACCCCTCTTTCCAAATAACTTTCACTTTCAATTTAAGCGCGCGCAATTCCCAGCTAACGTATGTTTTGCTATGACCATTAAGAAGTCAAACGGGCAGATACTTTGGGTACTGGCCTCTATCTCAGAACCAGCTGCTTCTCGCACGGACAGTTATATGTAGCCAGCTTCTATGGGAAAAACGGAAAACGTTGATCATAAAGAAATGTTTTAAATAAACGACGAATTAGGCTCTACCTTAAATGATAATAAACGTGTTGGTTTACCTCTTTTATTCTGTTTTATGTTCTTTATATGTGTTCCTTGGTGTTAATAAAGAATGTTTGTATTGTATTCTATTATACAAAGGTTATATTCAAGTACCTATACATATAACAATTTCTATATTTTCTAACCTTTATTAAACTATGTTCCGGTTTAAAATAGCTAAACATCCACACAAGTTAAGTCGCGGGTAACAGCTAGTAATTAAATACGTTCATGTAGATAGGCTTCGATAACCGAGTTTTTTCCTCAAAATAAGTAAATAAATAAATGCGTGAAGATAATATTTAACATACACAAGTCTCAGGCTTATTTCGTAACACAACACTATTGGGTTTTTCAGCGATTCGTATTTCACTCCCTGACAATGTAATAACCACGATATAAAATTTAAAAGTTTTCTTCTCCCTTATGTATGAAATAAACATATTTCATGTTAAATTGTGAAATATTCATTTAAAAAAATCCCAACTTTCATTTCGAACTAACGGAATTAATTTTTTTTGTAAACTGTAGCAGTGAAGTTCACTTTAGCATAATTCAGGATCTGATGATTTATTTATTTTTTAATTTTTAAATTGACACATTATTAAGAAGTAATGGCTGATAGTCACAAAAACCAGAAAACCGTAAACAAAAGAAATGATTAATCACAACCGTATCCCTAGTTATTTTCCAAAGAATAACCAGTTCCATTGTGAAACGTTAATTTACCACTCGTTGTGGCAACCAATGGCCCATTTACCAGGGAAAAACACTAAAATTTAAAATAATTTATTAAAAATGCACAACCATTTGTTAAATATACCACAATTCTTAAAATACCACAATTTGTTTTTAAGAAACAGGAATATTAATAAATTAATAAATATTAAACAACTTTAATAAACAGGAATATTATAATGAGTAAAAAATTGTGTTTTTTGGTTTACATGATTCCCTAAATATAATTGTTTGTGGCTTTAATATCAACCACACCCGAGGGTGGTGTACCTCACACGTGACGTCACTTCTTCTAGAAACCTATCACTTCCGTTCACGTGGCCCGAATTCTAGGAAACATCCATAAAGCCCTTCTTGAAAATGAGAATTCCAGAAAATAAGAGGGTAGGTGCATTGTCAGTGATTGAAAACCAGCCAGTTTCAGTCCTGCGATCGGCTGTAAACCCAAATCTTTTGTTAACGCTACGTGGAAACCTTCCTACTAAAAGGTCATATCTACATATAAATACGGCAACACATTTTTTGTTATGGACTTTAACCTATGTTAACGTGGACGAATACGCACGCATGAAACGCATATGGTTGGAACGTTCCTCTGCTCTAAATGTGCACAATATATTTTGTTTGCGTATTTGTTCACGTTAACACAGGTAAAAAGCGTTTCAAAAAAGTAGCATTAAGGAACAGGTTGTGCACCATATTTGTCAACGCATGTAGCATTGCCTTTTTTATTGTTTTGGGTTTGTTTTTTTTTTATAAATATCAAATTAACTCAAATCATTGTTGTAGTTCATTTGAAAGAATTTTAATTGTTGTAATAATAATTGGAAAATGGTCTTTGGAGGATTTTTTCACGCCATTACCTCCGATATTGATGAATAAATTATTATTAACCAACTATTCAAAATATTTCTGTAATTAGTAGGTAAGCATTTTATGTATTTTTCGTCGTTTTCTAAGCTATTTTAAGGTTTTTTATACACTTTGAAAGTAATATTTTTAGTTAAAAATAAAATAAATATCAATTTTGAAGTTTTTGATTTTTATTTAATTTTTTAAAATTTTGTTAACACTCTTTCTTTAATAACGAAAAGTTATCGATTTTTGGTCCGAAACAGACCTTAATTTTCCACAGTGGGACGGGGGGAGAGACGCAGAGATTAGGAGGGACAATTTAGCTTAAATATAAATATTGTATTCAGATAATTCGATAGATATATTAAAAGATACCTTTAGATTTTCAAAGTTATCATTGCGGTGAAATGAACCGGGAGTGTCAGAAATGTCATGCAAAGCATTTTGGATATTTATTGTGCTATCTATTTTTCATTCTTCGAAGTTTATTAATAAGCAAGATTGAGGCTAGAACAGTTACACAGATTTTTTTCCCCTCAGAAATGTGATCGAATTTCGATCATTGGTGGATCCTAGTTATTTGAAATAAATGGAAGGAAAAATTCTACGATCTGGATTAGAACCAGGAACCACGTGTAACACTGTCAATGCTTCTACCATTCAATTGCTTCTCCAATTGTCTTTAATTACAAAGTAGCCAAGAATAACAAATAACAAAAATAGAATGCAGGTTGATAAGACCGTGAAAAACTGGCATTTCACATAGAGGCTCTACTTTCTTAAAGCTAAGAGGGTTATTCTCACTTTAAAGATAATTCTCTTTTATCCTCATTAATCCTACAAAACGTCAATATTTTCATGGTGTTACCACCCTGTGTTAATTTTAATATTTATTATTTATTCAATTTTATTTTATTTTATTATTTTTAGTATTTAGCAAATGCTTAAGTATTTTAATCAGAAAATTAATAAAGAGAACTATTATTATGATTAACAAATTAGTTATTTTCTTTTACACGATTCTTTAACCATAACGGTTTGATGATTTTTGTCTTTTAGGTGACCAAAATGAAAATTTCTTTGAATACTTCACTCTTGGCATAAGGAAAAACATATTCAATTTTGAAGAAATATTTGTAGTAAGTATGCAATTACAATGTAAGCCTTTATATGGAAAATCCTGTTTCTGTGGCTAAACAGGATGCATTATTACTTGAACTTTATCACAAGGGTACAGTAAAAAGTCACATACATTCCTCCTTTAAATGACCATTGATATCGGAAATGGTAGCCTGACACTCTCTGATGCTCCAATTTGCCCAATAATAGACATTTTGCAAAATCGATAAAATGCAATCAAACATTCGGGTTTTTTGATATGGGTGCAGTTTTAATCCAACCGCACCCAAGAAGGTGAAAACTAGCTTTAAATTTTAAATATGAATTATGAAATATGTATCTGTCTGATATTTTGTTTCACAATATTTATTTGCCCAGTGGCGCGATTAGATGAAACTTGCTGGATGTGTTACAGCAGGAAGCGCCTGAGGCGCTATCGTTTGAGTATTTGGCGGGAAAAATGACCTTTATACTGCTTTAACTCAGGGTCACAAAGAGAGTGGCCGACGGACAGTAGGAGTTTTTCATTTACGGTTGTTAGTTGTGGTAGTTAAGATCATTTTCATAACTTCAGACATGATGGTTTTTATTCACCTATGACCAGAGAGTATGAAAATAATCTTCTTTTTTTTTCTTTTGTTGTGTTTTGTTTTTGATTTCTTTAGTTTTGTTTTTTTTTTTAAATGAAATAAAAATTTTAAAATGAAATAAAAGTGGTTTTTTTCATGTTTTTATTAAATCTTATAAGGAAAAAATACAGTTGTGACATTTGTTTTGCTTGCATTTAAAGCAGCTTTTGGATGTTCTATTACAAATCGTTCTAAGCCTATTTGTTCATATTGATCATAAATATCAGGTTTTATACAAAACTGAATATCCATTTCTGTGATGAGACGAACTCTCTATTTGAATTTCATTGTTCCAGTTTCATCAGGTATGCTGGGCTGTCCGAGCATGAGAGCCGGGTAGTTGGAGAGATGTATGTTGTGGTTTTTTATGGTAAAGCACTTGTTTCTGTCCACTTTTTGCACTATTGAAGATTGGAAATTTGAATTGCTACTTGTATTTGATTGTTCTCTGGCTGTGCCTTGTCGCATGGTGTAGTTGGTTGGTCCAGGTACGTATCGTGTGTATGCCTTGTCATCAGTCGGGTATGGTTGATATGCATTGGGATGTTCATTCGGAAAGTCTATTGTATAGTCCCATCGATGTTTGTCAGGTATTTTATATTTGGTGAGATGATCTATTGTTGACTTTTCCCATTCTGTTGCATCGTGTCGTTTGGTGAAAGGTCCTGTGTCGGCGTTTTTTCCAATGATGAGGACGTGACCTTGTGTTGTTCCTCTTCCGACGATGAGGTTTTGACTGGTTTTGAAGTCCCATGTCTCTGTGTTGGTTTGTCCTTCTTGAATGAGTCATTTTCTGAGGACTGCATGGTTTTCAAGTGTTAGTCTCGCTTGTATTGGTCTTATGCCCCAGGAGATAGCGTTGATGACTTTGTAGTTTTTGAAGTTTTCTGTGTCATAAGCGACTTCGTCGTGTTCTCCCATCCAGAAAGTCCAATGTATGTATGGTAATATGTATGGTGCTTGATCGTCATTGAAATTGAGCGTATACCATTTTTGTGTTTTTATAGTGTATGTGAATGTTACGTGTCCATGATTCCATACGTTGAATGGTGTGATTGGGTAGATGGACGGTCCATAGCCATGTTGTTCTTCAGTTGTGTTTGTCATTGGTGGGGTGTTTTTTATTGAAATTAGTCTGGGACGTTTTTTGAGTGGTTCTTCTTCATGTACTGTTGCCATGCCATTGTGAGTGCGTTGGCTTGTGTGCGTATTTTTAACTGTTTGCGTTTAGTGTCGTCATATCCGTTTGGTGTGAGTTTCGAGAAGTTGTTTTTTTGTGTGTGTTATTTGTTTGTTGTGTAGGTGATGTAATAAAGCTAAGTCTTGTGGCGTGATAAAATGGGGAGGTGAATGTAAACTGGTGTGAATGTTAATGGCCCTGTATAGTCCTCTTGACTGTGTTGTAAGGTTTTTTTAAATTTTATAATTTTCACTCTTTGATGTATTTGTTCTGTTTCTTTGTCATCTATGTTGTTGGTTATGGGTCTTGCTGTTGTTATGAAAATGAGAATTCTTTCTATTGATTCTTTGTCTCTATGTTTTATATCTGTTTTGATGGGTTTTCCTTCGAGTATTAATTTCCATGTGCCGACGTTTATGGGAGTTAAAATGGGTTCTTCAAATAAGAATATTGCTGCATCGGGTAATTGATCTAAATGGAATGAGCTATTGTCTCATTCTCTGGGGACTAATTAAGGTTGTAAAGGTTCTATTAACGTCTCTATGAGTAGACTTTTTCCAGCGTTTATATCTCCTTGTAAAATGAATGTATTGATCTTCTTTAATTGTTTTGTTTTAATTATTTCAAGCCATGCAAAAAATTCTGCTATGTCTATATTGTTTGTTTGAAAAAATTGTTCTAGCCATTGCTGTGTTTATTTGTCTTTTTTTGTAAAACTTTTGATTATTGGTTTTCTGAGTAATCGTTTTTGTATCAATTTGTTAAAATGTGATTACATGGCTGTTTTTTGATTGTTTGTATGTTGTTGATTACAAAAGCGGAGTAACTGTGCAACATAGCTTTGTTCATTCAATCCAAATTCTTTTAATAATTGTTGTTTTGTTTGTAAATCGACTATGTTGTTCCATTGTGCTTTAGTTTTAATGTTGTGTTTGTCTATTAAAAAATCAATGAGTTCAATTATTGTAGAACGTTTATGTCTTCCAAATCTTTCGTCTTTTTGTTGTTTTTTCTGATCAGTGTACGTTTTACAATTACTATGTTTGCGTATGTATTGTGGGTTAGCTAAAATGTCCTTTATGAGTACTGTGAGTCTGTTGAGTTCTTGTGTGATTTGAGTACCATATCTATTGTATCCCCTGTAATTAGTATTGTGTAAATAGAGAAGGAAGTTAAGGATTCGCTGTCGTGTTCTTGAGGCTGTGTTTCCTCCTCCGAGTGCGGAGATGTAGATGATATGTTGATGGTCTCCGTGGTCAAACGAGAGGAATGAGGGCCTGCTTCGTCTGTGGGTGGGGTTTCCGGTTCGATATTTGATATTTGTGTTGTGGACGATGAAAGTTTTAAACGTTTTGTTTGTGGTTCCATTGGGATTGTTGGTGCTGTTATTTGCATTATCCAACGAGGTTGAGATGCTTGGTCTCGATCTATTGGATGGTGATGGAATATTGTTAATGCCCGTTTCGTCCAGGGCAATGACATTTTGCGATTTAATAGACGTCCCTGCTGATTGAGAGTCCAATTGCTCAATGTCACTGCTTCCTGAACTTCTTCCATGTTTGTTGCTGAATATTTGTTGGCTGGTTGGTGTTCCTTTAATTGTTGTATCCATAATATTGTGGGTGTATAGTGAGGTGGTAAAAGTGTTGTCATCTCTGTGAAGAATTGTTTCTTGATCACTTGACTGCTGATGTTGGTTAAATAAAGATATATTGTTGTGTCCATAAGACGCTGTGACTGTCTAATTGTTTGAGCGGTTCCGGTGCTATTGTGTATGAGTGGTTGTGTGTCATTGTGTTCTGAACTTGTGTGTATAGAGGTGATGTCTTTGAAATGGTCTGAGTGAAGCTCAATTTCGGGTCGTGGGGAACAAGTTCTAAGATATACCTTTAGAATTTCGTGTTCAAGTATACCAAACACAAAAATCGTCTGAACATTTGTTGGGGAGTTCAAGGGAGACATTAGTATCATCTCGAGAGAGATTGCCTTATTCATTTGTTGGTGTTTAATACACATTTCCTGTCAAAATTAATAATTGTTAAAACGAATGTTCTATCAATGCATCATTCTTGAAAATGTTGTTGGGTCACACTATATTGTCTTCCATAGCAACAATATATCCCTAGCATTGATATGTATATCTATGGCAACACAAAACTCTTTGGCAAAACTCTTTTTGGGGGGCTATGGTCGGTGTGCTCTGCAATCCCAACAATGTGAATAGAGTTATTCACTACTTGATAATCTGTTGTTGCGATTGCACTCTTCTCTCGATGTCTTGAAGAAAAACTTGGCCATTCATTAATTTGTTTGGTCTAGCATCATCATTTCTTTTGTTGTTCTGTTAATATGCTCACCATTTGCAGTTGCAGCAATGTGCTTGTGAAACCAATACCACATCAAGCGAAGGGACTGATTCCTCTCTAACCTTTCCACTCCTTCTCAATAGTCTACTACTCTCCATTATCTCCAGTTAGTGCTCATGTTTAAAGATTTTTCAAGAAAAGCTAACAATTCTATGAAGAGCCCGAACAACCGGAGTTCTGTCCACTGTTGTTTATTTATAACAATGCTTCAGGTTCATTTTAGCCACTGTGGTTTCAATTTTTTTTATTTGGTTTCTTGGTACCCAAAGGGCTGGTCTTAGTACTCCCCCAAAACGTTTTGCGTTTCAGATGTTTTGGGGGAATAGTTCAATTTTATCGCCAGTTTATCCAGAAATATTCGATGATAGCCAAGCCGCTGTTCCACTTACTGAGGAAAGACGAACCTTTCAAATGGTCTAAAGAGCAGCAAGTAGCATTCGAAGCACTGAAAAACGCTTTTATTCAGCCGTTGGTTCTTAGGATCTCCGACTCGACAAGACCGTTGCATATCTCCTGGAATGCATCAAAAGAAGCAATAGAATGCATCTCGTCACAACAATACAAGACGAAAATTTTACGAGTGGCATTCGAATTTCAGAGATTTAGGAAAGGCGGACAAGCAGCATATTCGTATCAACGAGAGTTATTAGCAGTCGCCCATGCGGCCAGAATTTGGCGACACTACATTATTCAAACCTCCACGGAGATATACAGGGTGTCCGGAAATAAATGGTAAATATTCATACACGTGAGAGAACATGTATAAAGAAGCATTTTTATTCCTATGAACATGGTGTCGCAAGCCAACCCCTACAGAGATACAGGGGGACTAAAATATGTTGCGCTGCCTGATTGTTGGCTTCCCGCGAGCGACTAGGCAATGTGTTGGAGCCTACAGACCTGTTCGAAGGTGTTGATGTAATGGAGTAAAATCAAGTCACATCACATAACATTAAACTACGTAGAAATAAACAAATAAGACACCCTACAAACGCTGTAGGCTCTTAAGGTAACATCTTGACGTAGACTATGAGCAATGTACATCAAGGCGTACATCCAAGCTGTGGGTATAAACAAACGTGAACAAAACAGACGCCACACAAATGTCCATTGCGTATCAAGACTCACAGCAGGTGTTCAAAAGTCCGGCCATGTGTTTGCACGCACAGGTTACAGCGCCGTAGTAGCGACTCCCGTGCATAACATAATACATTTGGTTGTTCGCGGATTGTTTCACCTGCCACAGCAATGCAAGCGACCAGATCATCAACGGATGGAACAGGTGTTTCGTACACCAGTGACTTCATGTAGCCCCACAAAAAAGTCCAATAGACTCGCCAGAAGGAGCCGGAATAGACCCGCCAGACAGAGAGCAAGTGCAACATAGTTTAATCCCCCTGTATCTCTGTGGGGGTTGGCTGGCGACACCATGTTCATAGGAATAAAAATGCTTCTTTATACATGTTCTCTCATGTTTTTGAATATTTACCATTTATTTCCGGTAACCCTGTATACAGACAACCAGGCGGTTGCACAGTTGCTCCAGTAACCCGAACTCACGAGACTCCAAGCTTCAGTGCTCTAGTATCTGCTGGATTATCAATTAATACTGAAATATATAAAGGCAGTGGAAAATAGAATTGCCGATGCCTTGTCCCAGTTAATAAGAGAAGACCAGCCGATCAATAACATCAGCCTCCAGAAATTTTTGCAGCATCGTCGTCCTTCTCTGCGATCATATGGCGGGAGAGTGTTACAAAAGTGGAAACCAGAGCGCCGTGAAAAACCGAAAATGAAAGCTCTCGGGATGCTTCACGACGGAGCTTCAGCGCGAGATTCAAACGGTGACAAAAGACAGAGAGGTCTGGGACAGTGCAGTGGGACTCGCAAGAGGTCGTTTGAAAGGAATGTCAGCTCGCGGAGACCGAGCGCGCACGAAGCAAGACAGCAGGCACGTAAATTTCACAACTTCTTCCCTCAAGAAGCTCTATTTGCACCTTAACATAGCGATCTAACCGCATACGTGGCCATTCGCCACCAGAATGTTCCTCGTTTCCCCGAATTGGAAGGTTTTTGTGTCTGAGCATATTCTGGGCCTACAAACATTTCATTATACAGGAATGCTTACAAACTACAAGACTCAAATATGTTCAACACATCTCTGTTAGAAGTACGCCTTGCTACAAGCAGTGGCTTACTTAGCAACGTTATCTAACCCTAACAATGAAAGGCTTCTTTAGAAAACAAATGCTTTCCTTTTTATCCTCGAATGCCTTAAAATACTGTCGGTCCTAGGCATTTCGGTTGCCTGACTTGTTATTTTTTTATTGTGTGGACGACCTCTTGGGTTAGGAGGCTTCTTGCCTACTTCAGTGTATTTCATGTGGAAATTATTCTGGTAGGGTGAGCTTCATCGAACCATTGCTTCCGTCCACTTGAATAAATGTACATTTCACTATTTGATTGTCGTTAGTATAGTGTATATATCCTTGATAAAGGCGGGAATAAATGGCAAAAGTAGTCGGAAACCATGTTCTCTCTTTATTTTAAAGTAAAATCTCTACCAATTTCATTGATAGACACAATTTATTCTAAGAACTCTCAAATTATTGATAAAACTTAATCATTAACAAATTCAAACTCATTCTTGACCAACTTGACGATTTGAATGAAATGGCGAAAACGACAATATCCGCTCTAATGAAATTAAGAAGACAGATTGGCGGACCAAGCCTTATTAATTAATTGTCTCTGATTTTGTACTTTGCCAATGAATCTGCGGTTTTCTGATAATTTCCGAGTTCCAAACCGTGAGGCCGAAGTTTGATATGAGCGCCTACAATAAAGATGAGTTATTCCGTTGTACCTGACTATTACGGGCATTATGGGATTAAAAAAAAGAAAACCAAGCTCTGAATCGTAAACAAAATAGGTAACCAAATGCGATTCACTGTGCGATATGGAACGAGTTCACACCAGCCACTCAATCCGTACCAGGATCGTTCTCAGTTTCTCGTCCTTCTTCCTCTCACCCGCATAGCACCTAAGGATGATCGAACTTTGTCGACTGCACCAGTCCGTTTGAGAAAGCCATCAGAAACACTGATCCTAGAGCTGTTGTGCGAGTCATGACCCGGAAAGAATGCTGAATCCACACCTTGTGGTATTTTTCGTCCACGAGTGTCTCATTTACTGAAGAGATATTCATGTAGGAAGCATCTTTTAAAAGAGAGAGCCATGTTTTAGCAGATAGGGAGTCCTACCGTAATAACAGTCCCTCCTCCTTTCCCTTTCTCCCAGTCCTCCTGTTGCCTAATTATTAAGATAATTGTTAAGAAGACTTGGACTCTTGGAGAATGCAATTTTTCCCACCATAATGGATCCAAAAAAAAAAAGTTGCAATCTTCCTGGCCTATGATCACTCTAATTGTGTGTGTGTGTGTGTGTGTATGTGTGTGTGTGTGTCTGTCTGTGTGTGATTGCGTGTGTGTGTGTGTGTGTGTGTGTGTGTGTGAGAGAGAGAGAGAGTGCGTGTGTGTGTGCGTGTGTATGAGAGGGAGAGTGCGTGTGTGTGTGTGCGTGTGTGTCCGTGTGTGTGCGTGTGTGTCCGCGTGTGTTAGAATGATAGAACGAGAGAGAACGAAAGAAAGAGAGAGAGAGAGAGAGAGAGAGAGAGAGAGAGAGAGAGAGAGAGAG
>JAHWFO010041068.1:148238-174438 GCA_023313115.1 Rhysida immarginata
GAGAGAGAGAGAGAGAGAGAGAGAGAGAGAGAGAGAGAGAGAGAGAGCAAGCACTAATGCGCATGCGATTCCATCATTTCGCATGCACTAGTCATAATATTTTGGTATCCGAGTATGGTTTTATCGATTCTAACCTATATTGCACTTGCACAGAACATTCATTAACACGTTCCTAACGGAAATACGCATTCCAAAAAACAATGAATATTTTTTTCTTACATAAATGTACATTTATTTTTTGCATTTAGTTATCCTTCATTGCTAGCGATTCTAACCAGAAAGATACTACGGTAATTTTACATGGTGGAACGTCCAGGAAAATAGTTTACACAGAAATTTTTCAGGTGAGAAAACTATAATATAAATGCATAGTGCTTCATTATAAAATCTTTTATTCTCTGTTGATCGTTTCTACTCCATTTAAGTTACGGTTAGTTCAAGACAGGCATAACTATCCAGATAAATAATAATAATTATAAACTGAAGACAAGCTCCAAACACAGGTAATAATTTTTCGATTGAAAAATGGAAGGAAAAATTCTGCGACCTGGATTCAAAACAGGAACCAAGCTGTCACAAGGTGTCTTAAACACAACCAAGTTACCACGGTTGAAAGCCCAATGGGAGTCGGGCAAGAGTCAATAAATTATGGCCGCCACGTAGGTGTACGTAAATCCGGTTGTGCCCATTCATTCACGGGGGAAGGGGGGTCAACTAGCTGGTTGTAAGACATATAGAGTGGTTTCAAAAGAACAGTTCAGACAGAAATTATCGCCAACATGGGCAAAGCATGCGAACCAACAGATCATGAAAAAGGTATGATCATCAGGTAAATAAAGGTGGCAGCATTTCAGAAACCGCAGCATTCGTGAACTGTTCACATAGTGAAGATGTACAATGAATGGAAGACTGGACAAGATGTGCCTTCAAGAAGTCCAAACTGTAAAGGACTACGGGCTGATAGTGAACGGGGCGAGCAGCGCTGGCTATGGATGGTTGAGTGATCGATGCGCTACCATCGAAACAATGACAGCCCAAATGAACGAGGAATGTACCAGAAAGCTATCGAGTAGAATTGTGCAACACACACATTCTCGGGTCTTGGCCTCCGTAGCAGATGTCTGATTCTAGCACCCGTTGACAAGTGTGCTTCGCAAGAAACAACGTATGTTTACATTGCAGTACAAACAATGGAGCCTTGACCAGTGGAAAAAGGTTCTGTTTTCCGATGAGGTTCGTTTTCTACTGCATCGTATCGATGGGTGCTGGCGTATCTGCCGGGAGTCATCCGAAAACAAACTACCTAAAACCATTGTTGGGCATCAACAAGCTGTAGGGGACAGTGTAATAGTCTGGGGCATATTTGGTTGGTTAGAAATTTTGGCGTCGACTACTATGGTCATTTTGCGCCTTTTACACAAGTTATATCTGTATGCAGCCCGAGACAAACACAAACATCCATGCCCGCGGCGGGATTCGAACCCTCGACCAGGTGGACTCGATAACTAGAAAGCCTCCGCCCTAGCCCTCTCGGCCACGTGGCCGGCCTGGGGCATATATCCATGCATGTTTTGCGTTCATTACTTTTTCTGAATGTCCCGTTAATAGCTGTGCATACTTATCCATCGTTGCCGAACAGGTTCATCTCTACATTGAAACAGTGTATCCTGCAAATGGTGGCATCTTGCAAAAGGATAATGCCAAATGCTACATGGCTAAAATTTGTCGTGCAAGGTTCGATAAGAATGAAGATGAGTTCCAATTACTACCCTGGCGTCCAAATTCCCCAGATCTTAATCCTTGCGAGAATATGTGGGAGCTTCTGGATTGAAGGTAAAGAAACCCTCCACCCCAGAATCTTCATGAGTTACGTGATGCTCTGCTGCTCGCATTGACACCTGTTGCCACCTTCTAGGAACCCATTGAGTGCATGCCCCGTTGGCTAGCTGCTGTTTTGGCTGCAAAAGGAGGCTATTCGGGTTATTAGGTAGGTAGTCATAATTTAGTGACTCGACCCTGTATAATGCGGTACTCTAATAATGCAGTTTACATTACGTGGAAAAATATTGCGATATATACTGAGTGGCCAGTCAATTTGGAATACCGATGACTACGCAAATCCGTTGGTATAGCAGTTACTATGTATCAGTTGGTCACATGACAGTCGTTACCAATATAAAACAAATAGTCTGACCGTCACCATGGGGAAAACAAAGCACCAGAGCCACTTCGAGTGCGGGATGATAGTTTTTGCCCGGCGAGATGGACTGAATATTTCCGAAACCGCACGTCTTTTAAGCTTTTTCGAAACAACCATTTTAAGGGTTTTTCAGGTCTGGTTAAACAACAAAATAACAATCAGCTTATGCCTGTGGTCGAAAGGACTCGAAGGGGTGAGCGTAGGATGGGAATGCTTGTTCGTGCAAATAGAAACGTCACGACTCGTCAACTAACCGTGGAGTACAATACCCGACCGCATAATAGCATCTCAAACTGCATTACAAGTCGTAAATTGGCAAGGATAGGCTACAACAAACGATGGCCAGTCCGGGTATTTTTGATCTCCACCCAAAACCGCAAAAAAATATCTCCAATTTCCGCATGCTCACCAACACCGGACCGTCGACGACTAGAAAAAGGTCTGCTGGTCCGATGAATCTCGTTTCCTACTGCACCATGCAGATGGCCGACGCAGAATTTGGAGAAAACATCACGAAGCGATGGATCCCTCGTGTCTGGTTTCCACTGTTCAGGCTGACAGAGGGTCTGGAATGGTCCGGGAAATGTTTTCTTGGCATACTCTTAGTCCGTAGATACCTGTAGAACGCCGCCTTAATGGTCAAGGCTACCTGATCATTGTTACCGACCACGCTCATCTCTTCATAGCTACTGTGTTCCCCCATCGGAAGATTACTTCCAGCAGGACAATGTTCCATGACACAAAACTCATATCGTCATGAAATGGTTTCAGGAGCACGATAATGATAACAACTTACTCCTCTGGCCACGACAGTCCCCGGATTTGAACCCAATCGTACATCTTTGGAATGAGCTGGAAAGGTTTGTTTGAGGCATGGATCCACCACCATCCAATAAGCATCTGCGTGGTCTAACGTGATGGAACAATGCTTCCAGCAGCTAATTGAATCCATGCCACGGCGAATGCGTGCTGTATAAGCTGCTAGGGGTGATGCAACTCGGTATTAGGAGGGGTGTTCCTAATAAACTGGCCACTCAGTGTAATCATATTATAAGGATACTCTTATAACATAATTGCTATAAGAATAGACACTTAATTATTGAGTTGTTTAATAAGTATTGACTACTTTGCATGAGCTAAGTTGCGTAACATTACAGCAAGAACTGTGACCACCCCGCTACAAAATAAGTAGAACCGGTCAAAATGCTTCTCCATTAATTGCATATGTAAGGTTGCAGATATTAACGTCATGGAGCAGCGCATTGTCAACCTATTAATTTTGCATGGATACAAACTTGCACTGAATGTGCAGAAAACCGTTGGTAATATTAATGGAGCAAGCACTGCGTAAACGACGAGTGATAGAACTGTCCGTAGACTAATTGCAAAGTTTGGCGTTGGTCATATGGATGTAACATGCAAGCTAGTAAACGGGTGACTGAAAAGTGCGATAGCGATCAGTTAAGGCGGAAAGTGTAACAAACACGGACTTCCGCTAAATATGAGCTGTCCAACGAGCTAACTGTATCATCGGGAACCGTAAGCCGACACCTGGTCGAAATGGGCAAGTCAAAAAGGCTGGACATTTGGCTTCCACATGCCCTCAGCGAACAGCAGCAACTGCAACGCTTGGAAACATGTCTTGCCTTCAAACATGAAGGGCTCTAACACCGTTTCTGCATCGCATCGTTAATGTTGATGACAAATGGGTGATTTATGAAAACAGAAAACGAAAAGCTCATTGGCTGGATAAAATGAAAACACCGAAACAATACTCAAAACCTGAGTTGGATCTAAACAAATTTCTCATTGCTGGATGGTGGACCTCCAGGAGTTTGTTCTATTTGAATTTCATCCACGGGGACAAACGGTCAACAGCGTGTTAACTGCCGTCAGCTGCACAAATAAAATCATTGACAAAATAACCTACACAGGTGAACCATGCAGGCCCAATACTCCTCCAGGATGGTACACGTCCACATTTATCTTTTACAACCTTGCAAAAAATTAATTCTTTGGGATACGAAGTTGTCCCTTATTCTGCGTATTCAAGAAATTGGCTCCCAACCGTTCTCACATGTTTTGTCACTTGGATAGTTCTTGGGGGACAAGCTTTTCAATGATCAAGATGCTGTCATTACTACCCTCACCGGTTTTTGTAACATTGTAATGCCGATTTCTGTCACCGTGAAATTTTTTATTGCCAACACATTGGGCATAATGTATAGCTGGTGAGGGAAGATATTTCACTTAACAAAATGTATTCTTTTCCTTGTTTGTAATGTCTTTTTCTTTCCATCAAATTCGGCCAATACCTATGAAACAACTCAACAATAGATTAATGATAGCATAAATACTTATAATCTTATAACATTAATTTTTCAATTTCACTTTTATGGTCGAAATAGGAGAAAATTCCCCTTTTGCTCATCTACGTTTATCGCAATTTCTCATTTAAGTTATCAAAGAATTCCCCTGTAAATTCAGAAACAACTAAATAGAACCCGTCAGAATTTGGCGTAAATTACTAGGTAACCACAAAAGTTCTTGCCGTTTTTATGTTGCCATAATATGTAGTGATAGAATATATGCAAATGACTGTTCAGTGTGGTCCAAAATCTGTCAGGGGGAGCAGGAAACTTAGCTTGTATAAATACAGGGTTGTTGGGCATTCACATCAATACATCTCGTGCAGAAGTGAAGACAAATGGAGGTTTCAAAGGAGATGGTTAGGTGTTGTTTGCTTTATGACTTAGAGGGCTTGTCAGCAGCAGCGTCAAGTCGCCGAACATCTCCTTCGTTTGGAGATGGTGATGTGAATGAACATTGGTTCCAGAAATTCAGGTGAGGAGAATTTGCCATTTCTGATGATCCCGTAGTCTACTGTGGCTGGTGGACTAGATGCCAAATGATTCACTACGAGCAGCTATCAGCTGGCCAAACAATCACTGGGGAACTATACTCCCAGCAGTTGGAACGTGTGCAACAGGCATCACAGAAGAAGGAGCCGGCATTGGTGAATCGCCAAGGGGTATTCTTCCCTCATAACAATGCCTGGTCATAATTGGCGCGGATGGCCGGGGAAACCATAGAGCGGCTTGGCTGGGAAACTTTGTGTCATCCAGATGTTACTCGCCGATTATCACCTTTTCCATTCTCTGGACTAGCATCTTTATGGAAAATCCTACACCAATGATACAGATCTGCGAGAGGCACATCAACTTCTTTGAGTCCAAGACTGGCAGGTTTTACAGCCGGGGGATTGATCACCTGGAGACACGTTGGCAGAAGCTGCTAGATGCCAATGGGGATTAATTTGGGGACTAGCGATACGCTACTTTTTGTGTACACTATTTTTTGTTTTTAGGAATTTAAAATGGCAAGAACTTTTGTGGTTACTAGTAGTAATTACTTTGGGCCCAAGAAATAATTAATTAAATAATTGTATCTTGGTATATTTTGCTTGAGTACAAGAGTTAAAAAGAGTTTAGTTATAGAATACCAAAAGGTTATTTTTTTTAATAAAGGATCCTAAGCATTTTGAAAAAGCATTTCATCATCAAGATAGAGAACGACTACAATAAATTAGTTCCCGCCACAGAATATAAGGTATATCACCAATCAGAGAAAAGGTTTCTTGTTAATTGGTAGACTACAAAGAAGCTAACAGGATTGGATAAAATAAGTAATATAACAAAACAAATAATACCAGCAGTGCAATACATATGAGTATTGTCACGTTCCAATTGAATGCGCAGTGGAAAGTGCGGAAAATGCTGGGTAAACTAATGACACAAGCCACCAATTTTAGTCAGGGAACCAACTGAATATTTTATTGAGATAAATAAATGTTAATAATTAAACCAGAAAAACGTTTCTTGTAAAGAAACCCCCTTATCTAATAACATTAACTTACATCTAAGCAAAATCAATCTTACTGCTGGAAATCTAAACATCATTCAATAATTAATATTCTAAATAAGATCTAAGTTACTATCAAAACAAGTCTATATCTCTGTAACACATAAATAATTCCATGTATTAAACACAACAATAATTGTCCTCACTATAAACTTTACACTATAGCAAGATAACGACAACCAAGTCACAAATAAACTTCAAGTTACACATAAGCTTTATGCCAAATAAACAAGTTGCTAAATTAGCACTGTATTAAATATTTTTAACCGTTCGCAATTCCATTGCGATTGCAAAACAAAAACATATTTTAATTTGTCAAAGGCTCACTGGCCTAACACATTCATAAACTACCAATAAAGTCTTTCAAATTTAAACTTGGCTTTAAATCTACAATAACTATGAGTCCACAGTCCAACAACTAAATTACTGTAATTCTGCCAATAATAATAGCATACTTCCTCTAATTGCTAATCAAAATAATCGTATTATTGCATGTTTCTATACTCAAATAAATAATTCATATACATTTATGAAAGTCATTCTTATAATTCTTTTCGTTCACTACTGAACTCTTAGCTAACAATTTGGTATAACGCATATCAGCAAGTAAAGTTCACCACTTCGTGTTGATAAATTCACTATTAACACTGGCATGCACAATTGCAAATAATACGCTTATAAAGGTTTAAATTGTAAATTAACCATAATGGTAAATGCTTACTTCTGCTAAATATCTACATGGATGAAGAAAAGATGGATGGGACACTCCATTGCCGTCCTCAGTGAGTTTGATTTTGGGGCGACATCTGGAGCTTTGCGTAGTACTAAATATAATCATCTGCTTACATTAGATTAATAAATTAAAAATAGACTAAAAACAATAAAATAAAAAATATATAAAAACTTTCTAACACACTTTTATCTTAAAAAAACCCACTTAATATATGAATTTCTTTTTTAAAAAATTTGTAGTACTACGCAAATCGAAACGATGGTGGTGAAGTTTCGGTTTAGTACTACGCAAAGCAGAAACTGAAACTATTTTTCTTTATTTCCCAGACAGATTTGGTTTAGTACTACGCAAATCCACAGAGAGCGCCACTGAAAAAAAACTCACGCTCGACGCATAGGAGTGTCCCATCCATCTTTTCTTCATCCATGATATCTATTAAGACTAATACACTCGGGCTCATTATCTAAGCCTATATTTTAACACCTTAAATTCACTCAATTTAACACTTCATTATTATCACTGATAACTTGAAACCACACACTATTTCTCAAAGCACTGAGAAAACTTCCGGTAGACAAAATCAAACTTCAATCTAAAACGAAACTGCGACTTCAATAAACAGCCATCAAAAGCATTTACGTTTAGCACTAGAAACGGAACACTATCATTCGTTGAATTAGCTTATTCATGAGCTTCACTTCAACTCTCCTAATTTTAACTAGCACTCAATGTAGAATAAGAAGTAGCTTTGGCTACTTTAAACTCACGTAGCTTGACACGAATTTATTAACAGGAAACCAACGATATGAAATGAGCAGATCGCTCATGAGCTGCTTTCAGCGCCACCATCGTGTCCCCATTTGAAGACCTGGCGGCCATTGCTTTGGTAGTCAAAAATGGCTTTCATCGATCTTTACGTGTGTAATTTTGCGTAGAAAAACACACCAAAACTCAATGCCGATTTCTTGTTCAGCTTTAAATTGTAATAAAAGATATATTAAAGGTTCACCACTGACCTTTCACAGGTGTCTTAGAATGTTTTTCTCATGTAAAAATTCTGGTCTTTCATATCGTGATTGGTTTATTAGATGTACCCACGTTGTTATCGTCGTTTCAGTGATACAAGAATGATTGTTTAGAGGTATTTATGAAATTATTAAAAACCTTCTAAATTTGGGAGATCGCATAAGATATTTCAGACTACAAGCACGATGTTGGTGGGGGGGGGGGGGCTTTCTCAGCTGGCGACAAAGCGGATATACAGTAATGGCGCTTTGGCTGGCGATGTTCAGACTACCATAGTAATGGCGTCTGCAGTGTAATAACATGGAAGAATGGATATTAGTTCCACTTTTCGCCGCCTTCAAATTGCCCCAAAGATGGCGGCCAAATAAGCGATCTACTCATTTCATATCGTTGCAGGAAACATATTCAGTACTCACATTCTGCCCTTCCTTCTTCCATGGTTTAACCAACGAGATTTCAATGGCGTACACGCAGATACCCCACGCTATCTATTGTGAATGTGGTAGGTGGTATCCAGGGTGTACACGCACGATGACCTGACATGCCTGTTCTATAAAAGGGATTCGTAATCAACTCATCAGGAATTTTCAATACTTTTAACACTTTGGCAAATTCACGCTGGCCAACAGGTGGGAACGTTTGAGGGTTAACGCTCAACACATCATCAATTAGGTGATTAATTCGAGACCCAGGTAGTGAGCGGCCATTGATCGAGAGAAGATCCTGGGTTATCCAGCTAATAAGTTCGTAACAACCTATGTCGCAACAAAGTTTGAGACCAAGGTTACTTTTTCAGGGAAATTACTTTGTGTAAGATCCGCTGCATCAGATTCTTTGGAATCATGATCATGATCATCATCGTCATCAACAGGGTACTCTTTGACAGAAACTTCAGACCTTTTCTCGGGTGCTTCCTCTGCAGTGTGTGACTCAAAACGGTTGGCATGCGATGTCATTCTCTTAGTGGCACTCAGCAATGGTTGAAAAGGCAGATCATGAATCTGGGTTGATGATATATTTTCATCTCTCGTATTTGTAACGTTAATACTTGGCACGTTAATCTGATCGGTGTTACGCCTCTTGACGTTCAAGTGTTTTTGTAACATATTAAGATGAAGTTCCATCTTCTGATGAATATTAAGCATTGGTAGGTCGCTAATTTTTCGATCGAAGTTTCTCGCACGATCCTTTAATGGTGAATCAGGGTGGGGTGTATATTGAGTGTTATTCAGTCCATGGATCTCGCGAGTAAGCGAGAGCCGACTGTATTCGTGCTCTGTTAGTAACACGTACTTTTGCATTTTTTTTCTTAACCGATCAATTTATTCAGAATCGTCCTGCGACAGTTCCTAACAGAAGCAGTAGCAAGATTCTCGAACCTTCCTGATTGAGAAATGCCTTCTTACTATGGAGGGAAATTCTTTTATCTATTTATCTATTTATTTAGTTAATTAATTAAATTATATTACAAATAAGCCCTGCTGGGATCGGTATGGTTCTAGACCGACGGGTTAGATCCCAGCGGGCAACAAAGTTACAATCAATTGGATACAATTATATGTTAGTATAGTCTAAACGAAAAGTTAGTAATACAAGGGCGAGGTTGGTATATAAATCTTACAAAAATACAAAAAAGAAACCAAAGTCTAATTAAATAAACACAAGATTAAATAACATAAATCACAATGAAATATATATATTAAATTAAATTTACAACATATCATGACACTCTGTTTAAGTATTGGTTCAACTAGAATAATAGATATAAATCCATACAAAATAAGCTATAAAAGGAACATTAAAATAAATGTAGAAATCTATAGAAAGAAATTTAATATGATATAACCCTTAATGATTATTTAAATTTGAAACATAAGAAGCTTCAACCGTTTTCTAAAAGTATCGTAATGAGCCAACAGGCGGCTGTCACAAGGGAGTGTAGACCAGTTTTGTAAACTTCTGTACGAAACACTTCTCTGTCGGTACCCGCATGTTTCAAAAGGAAGATGAATTCCTGCTGCTCTTCTGGTAGAATAATTGTGCAAATCACTATTAATATTAATCACAAAATTGGAGCGGACTATTAGTGAACCATTAACAATTTTATACATAAATGTAGTTAATTGAAATCGGTAAATAAGGTGCACTGGAAGAATACGCAACTGCGGAAATAAATGCGAGACAGAGGTAGTTATCGTCGGGGTTTTTGTCAAGACCCTCAAA
Organism: Rhysida immarginata; assembly: GCA_023313115.1. Lineage (NCBI taxonomy): Eukaryota > Metazoa > Arthropoda > Chilopoda > Scolopendromorpha > Scolopendridae > Rhysida > Rhysida immarginata. The sequence continues at coordinate 158,342 of JAHWFO010041068.1, forward strand.
AATCTTTTTTGGAGCCCAAGTAATCTAGCAAGATTGTAAGCTGTAGTTGCACCCCAGAAAATAATTCCGTAGCATAAGGCTGAGTGTATCCACGAAAAGTATAAGAGCATAAGAATGTTATTAGGTAAATAGTGCAATCTAGAAATTAACCCTTGTCTCTTATTGAGCTTCATTATTAATGTATCACAGTGCTGGTTACAACTCAGATTGTGTGATAACAATAAGCCTAAGTAATTGAAAGTTTTAACTGAATTTAAAGTGTGATTATCATATAGAATCCGCGTAGAGTTTGGAATGCCCCGTTTGTTATGTTGGAAAAAAAAACATAACCTTGGTTTTTTCCGTATTAACTTTCAAGGAGTTTGAATCATTCCATTGCTTTAGGATGTTTAGAGTAGCATTAATATTGGTCAGAAGTTGGCACATATTCGAATTAGAAAACAAAAATGTAGCGTCATCAGCATAGAAGACTGACGGTGTACAAGAAAGAATGTGAGGTAAGTCGTTTATAAAAAGATTGAACAATATCGGAGAAAGTATGGAGCCTTGAGGGACTCCCCTATTTCTTGTAATAAGCTCAGAAGAAAAACCAGAGCATAGCAAGTAATATCGTCGATTTGATAATAAACTAGCCAACCACTGCAAAGGAGGGCCACGAATGTTATAAAAAATGGACAACTTGTACAAAAGTAAAGCTATAGAGATGTTATCAAATGCTTTGGTGTAGTCCAAAAAAACCGCAGCTACAAATTTATTAGCAGCCATTTCAGATGAGACGAACTCTGTTAATTGAAAACATGCAGTTTCTACATTATGACTAGGGACAAAACCATGTTGGGAAGGGTTGATTAAATTGTGAGAATGGACAAAGCTAGAGAGCCTTAAATAAAAAAGCTTTTCAAATATTTTAGCAAAGATTGATAATGTTGAGATGGGTCGGTAATTTGAAAAGTGTTTCGGATCCCCTTTTTTAAAAATTGGCGCTATTCTGGCTGACTTAAGCATTGTTGGATAAACTCCTGAGCTAACCGACTGGTTGAAAATGTAAGCAATTGGAAAGGAAATAGCCTTCCTGATAGCTATTATAATATCGGCTCGGTGCCCTAATGGATCAGGTGATTTCGTTGATTTAAGATAGTAGATAACATCCTCTACTTCATTTGGTACAGTAGGAATAATAAAAAAAGAGGATTTATTAGAGGGCATACTGTACGGATAATCCTGCTCAAAAGTTTGCTGGGTAAAACCATTAATTGATGTAGGCAATAGGGAGTTCAAAAAGTCGGTGAGCTCGGAGCAGTTAATATGTTTTTGGTTAGAAAATGGATTTGTGAAACTCTTGGAACCAGTGAGTAGATTATTAACTATGTGCCATTTATCTTTAGTTGAATTTAGCCGATTAAACAAAGTACTATAATATTGCTTCTTTACGTTATTAATGTTATTTTTCACAAAGTTGGAGTAATTCTTAAAAACTCTGATTCCGAGGACGGACTAAGTCTTGATCTCCGGTAAAGAAGGTTCTTTCTTTTAATTAAGGCCAATAAATATGGTGTCACCCAGGGGTTTTTTATACATTTAATATTTTTTTTTTGATTTGTTATTTGATCTAAAAGTAAAGTAACGATCGTAACCGATTTGGAACTGCGATAAAAAAGGGAAAAAAGCTGGTTAACATCGAATTTATCGGAGAGCAAGGAGACCCAATCGGTTAATAAAAGATAAGATTCGAAAATACTTATTCGCGCTGGAGTAACAATTCTAAAACAAGGCCTTAAATAATGTCTATGTGTATTGGAATCATGTTCAGTAAAAATAGTTAATATGGGAAAATGGTCACTAATAGCGACATCGACTAAGAAGTGGCGGTTCAAAATTGGTTAGGCACATATCTATTGCCGAGTAGGTATGCTATTGTTGCGAATAATGGGTATAAGAAGATAATATCGCCAATAAACCCGCCTGCATAGTTAGATCTAAAAAGGCATTTAGTGGAGATGAAGGGTGGCTAAAATCCACGTTAAAATCTCCGATTAAAATTACTGACTTATCTAAGAACTGAGGATCGTAAAGTAATGCAGTTAGAAATGAACAGCAGGAAGAAAACTGTCCGGTTGGGGGACGATAAACTATGATAAAAATATAATTTTTATTTATACTAACTGTTAAAATTTCGTAGTCATTGGTTATACATGTATATTGGGTTATTATGTGTGCAGTTAGTGACTTTAAAAAATAAAGGCAGACACCTCCTCCACGTTTGTTATTCCTACTAATGGAATAAAAATCGTACCCCGCAATTGGAGGAATTGCATCGGTGTCATAAGCCCATGTTTCAGTAAACATAATTAATGTCGGCGTGTAGCCAATATTTTCCAAAATTATAAAACAGTCATCACAATTTGTGTTTACGCTCCTAATATTAAGGTAAAAAAAGGAAAGGTTATTAGGAGTAATTGAATTAGCATTAGCTTTTATAGAGGCGAATAATGCCTCGTTCGTTATAGGCGGAGAAAAATTAATCATACAACAAACAGCTTAATATCCCGCCTAGTTGTAAGGAAGAAAGATAATAATAATAAATTGGGCCAAACAACTAAACATTTAAGCATCGTAAAAAAAAGTAGACCATGCAATGTGAAATGATTAAAAAAAAAACAAAAAAAAAAATAGACCATGCAGTGTGAAATAATTAAAAAAAAAAACAAAAAAAAAACGGAAAAAAAGGAACAATGTAATTTAACACAAAATATAGTAAAATAAAATAAATGTATAGAATGAGAGAGTGCGGCAAAAATAAGTTAAAGAGAACTAAGCACTTAAGGGTATAATCAAATAGAGTTCAAATTGGTCCAATCACGGTTGATGAACTTAAAGTTAAATCGGCATATTTTATCCAAAATCATCAGTACTCGAAAGCAAGATCTTCTTACCCGAGGTGGATTTCGTAAATACACGGCCCGCATAACTCCAGACGCTTCGGGGCCCGAAACGGGCCTTAGCAGCCCGGAGTAAATGGTAACGTTTCGCAGTCAGATCCTCTCGAATGATCACCGAAAATGTCCGGAGCTTGCATCTGTTTTTGATTATAAGATCACGGAGATCTGGTGTAATGAGCTTCACGATGACCGGACGAATGGAGCCAGCATTCCATGAACCCAAACGATGTATTGCAACCACATCGGTACGTTCTAATGTGACGTCTAGGTTGGAAACCAAGTCGATGAATTTGTTCTCTAACTCTTCAGCTGGCTCTTCTGGGAAACCAAAAACACGCAGGTTTGTACGTCTCGAGTGCTGTTCGAGGTCATCTAGATGCCCAGCAATGATATCAACTCTTGAATTTTTATTCTCAAATACTGTTTTATCGACAAGATCTATTTTATTTTTCAAGTCGATAAGTTCCTTATTCAGAATAACTTGCTGCGTATTGAGTGCTTCCATTGTAGTTGAAAGGGAGGTTAATTTTGTTGACATTTCGGAGAATCTCAGATCCAAGGACTCTATTATTTTAGCAGATATCAAAGCGATCAATGGCTCGATAGAGGTGGCATCTTGAAAAAAAGCCATAATCGCTTTCTCAATGAGTGGAGGCAGAGTTTCATTAATTAAAGCAGTTTTGTTAGGCGAATCCATTGTTGGTGGGCGAGGAATCACAGACTTGGCTACGGATGTCGCACTTCTCAAATTGTCTTTAGGCATTTTTTATAAAATAAAATAAACTATGCAGACCCGAATGATAACTACATTAATTATCAAATAATTTATATATTAATTGATGCCATATAGACCTGGTGCTGGAACTGAATGTAGGCCTGACTGACGGAGCTCAGTTAAACACGTCTTCACACCTCGCCATAATATCCATCATATCCAAACCTTTTTTCACAGATAAATGTCTCCTGAACGATGGGTTCCACGCGTCTTGATTACGAGTAAATTATTACAAATTTTAGAAAGAGACTTCACTTCAGTAAAAGCTTTCGTTTCTTACATAAATCTTTTTGCAGTGTATGTAAAAAATAACGGTGTTTACTCACAAGTGCTTCCATGGCCGTGTGATCATTGACCCAACCCACTAATATGACCCAACCCACTAATATGTGAAATATTCTCCTACTAGTCCTTGAAAAAAAAAATCTGTCACGAAGTGCAGATCGCAAATGAAGTGACTTAAAAATCACAACTGATTTTTATCGGTGTAAACCAAAGTCGGCCATTCAGTGAGTAAAATGTTACTCCTTATACGTAGAATATCGGGAAAACTTTGTTAAGTCAACCAGTAAATAACTGTGGGGCGCCTTTGTTGCATCTTGGAATGCCTTTGTCAGTAAATCACCGTATCCTGTTTGCGACGCTAGCGTCCTGATTTGGCCCAGATTCCATGGAGATTTCATAAGAAAAATGTATTTTGAATTTAAGATAATTGTCCTCATTTTCTTGGCTTGAGCAAACCAATTTTGCGTAACCAAGATACTGAGAAATTAAAATGATGACAATAATGGGTATAAATTTGCTCGATTAATACGGAACAACTGGATTCGTGCATAATCAGTAGAGCGTTTTGTTTAATTTCATGAATCATTTTTGTATTCGGCACACCCTCTGGAAAGTAATGTTTGAGAGCTGTAGCTCCTAAATTTCACGAGGTATTACAACACCATAACTATAATAAATATGAGAAGAAATCGTTCCGAATAATGGGTTTTAAAATCAAATAAATTTGCCAGTAAACAAGTTTTGCCGCTTCCACAGGCCCCTGGTGTTTACAAGGGCAGAGAAACAAGTTGTGAAATTAAGATTCGCTGTGGCCTCCATACTGTCTCAGTAGTGCAAGATATAGAGATGTTACGTTGTTAAAAACAAGACGCACAAATGAATAATAAACCCTTGTGAGTCAATCAAACCTTTTTAAACACAACAAACGCATGTATAAAGCAGCTGTAAAAAGAAGACCCCTCAAGCAACCATTATATGCTTGCGCACGCGCAGACACGCACACACATACACACGCTTGCACACACATACACACAAACACAAACAGATGAGTATTGAAGACTTAGATTAGAAAGAGTGACAAGTTGGGGTCAGTTAGTATTGTATTTACCGTACTGAAAACACATCGGTAAAACTCGGCTTAAGAATCGTAAATTTCAGGTACTTGTAAATCAGTTTTGTATTGGAAAAATGAAAAAAATAGTAAAAATTACAGACAACACAACACAGCTTTAATATTTTTTTACATTTAGCATCGCATACCTAACAATCGAAGCACGGAAACTGGCCACCACTCACACCTGTTACGGAGCACTGTTATTATTATTATTTATACTAATACTTTACACAAATTGTGGTACCGATGAACTTGTGAAATTAAGTAATTGTAAGAACGACACACCTGTTTATGCATACAATGTATCCGAATTTCTAAAATAAAAAACTTGTGATGTGAAAAATAACGAGTGACTTTTGCCTTTAATCACTGATTTTTCATTGAAAATCTAAAAATTTTCAGTTTAAAATGTTGCACGTGAGGAAAAAATTGTGAAACAAACTTACATTACCGAAAAAAAACGCGAAAAAAAAAACTTGCATTCACTCAAACACGGGGTGAAAAAATCTTGTACCCATCGCTTAACTTTAAGCTGGAGAACGCCATAAAGTCTAGAAAAAGCTGCAAGAGCAGACAAAAACGCGGATCAAAAACTGCATTGCTGTCAAATGACGAGAAAAAAAAACTGTACGTCGCAGGTCAGGCTGAAAAAAAATCTCGCAAACCGCCGTTTAAAGACAATGAAAAAAGCGTAAACACGACCGGAAAATGAAAATAAAACTGCGGAGTGGTCTTAACACTCTGTGTACAACGGTTTAAAAATGGGGACTGACCAAAAAAATTGTGAGGCCTAAAGCCAAAGCAATTTGAGCTCAGACTGGCACACAAGCTTCTGAACAACAGGCCACGACTAGTACACGCTCAGGACGCAGTGCAAACCACAGGTAACGCTATTATTATTATGTGTATTATTATTATGAATTTTGTTTTAATTAACTTAAAAACACAAAGAAGAAAAGGAAGATAAGAGGAAGAAGAAGAATTAAATCAAAGGGGAAATGTTAAGAAAAAAAGGCTGATACAGCATCAGTAATTGAAAGGTCACCCAGTCAATCGCTGGGAGGCACAGTAGAAACAAAGAGTAACAAATGCCACGTGTATTTGTAAAACAAACTTGCGGGAAAAAAAAATAAAAAACTAAGAACATAAAAAATTTGTTGGTGTACAGTGTAAAAAAATTCGGGTGCGCAAACTTTCGATAACAATTAGAAAAACGCAAATAGAATCACAAGGTACCAAAACAAAATGCACCTCCGAAAAGCATGAAGACTCGAGCTCAACGGTCTTGGAAGCTATCCAAAATTGACCGATCTTTAGGTCTGTCTAACCCGAACGGACAAAGGCGTCTGGTTTTCATCTCAGGATTAGTGGTTTTTTGAGCGGTTCGTTGAATTTTCTCGATTCTTTAGGTGAGTTGTTCTTTTTCCATTTTTTGGGGTCGTTTTTTTGGTCTCCCAGCCCCTCCGGCGCCATGGAGTGGATGGTGCTGGTCACCAGTGAGAAGCCATTCACTGTGGCTGAATTTAGGAAGGCTCTGCTCAAGAAGATTGATGTCCCGACAATCCTGCTATGTGATCTGCCTACAGAGACTCACGTTCATGGAGCATCGTTTGTTGGCGGCCACTGAACTCCAAATTTCCGATGCTCAGTTTGTAACGGTTGGTAAATCTAGGGTAAACCTTTTCCCTGGTGAACCATCACGGCTAAAGATTTCGGTGCGTGGTATTTCCCCTTTAGTTTCATGGTCGTATATTGCGAATGTCTTCAGACAATGTGGTAAGGTGTTCAAGATGACAAGAACTAAACAAAGATTCTGACTATTTACAATCTGGGGATATCAGCATCGAGATGTGTCTAGATAAAGACATTCCAGACTCATTACTGGTGCATGGCGAGATGGCAATGGTTTCATACCCGGGTAAGCACCGCGCGTGCTGGTATTGCAAACGTCCAGATCACGTTAGGAACGATTGCCCCTTGCTGACAAAATGCCAACATTGCTCCCGTTATGTAAGTCGGGCTTGGTCCTTCTTTCAAATCAGCTTCTTCTTTTCGACCTCTTGCTCAGCTTCTTCTTTCCTCGTCTGAAAGCCAGGAACCATTTCCTGAACTCCCCATTTTGCCACCTTACCAGCATGAGGATAATAGTAAATCGAAGCGTCCTCTCTCTTCAAAGAGAACTCATAACTCATCGCCCAGCCGTGATTCTTCTGCCCCTCAGAAGCCTAAATTGTCAAGTGAGGAGCCAGTAGTTGATAGCGCTCCATCCGAGAATTTGTGTCTGTCTTCATCTGCCATTGTTGAGCCGCCGGATTATCTTTCTAGTGACTCCTCTGATGACAAGCTTATGATTCACGAGGACATCTCTATGGAAGATTTTGAAAAGTCGAATTTTGCTCCAACTGAGCTCAGGTCTCGATCTTCGAGTCGGCTTTCCCGTAAGTTAAATTCGCAATCTCCGGTTTACGTGTCTGTTTCCTTTGGGTTGACCCTCGCCACCGATAATTTTTTTTATGCTGTCTACTTTCCTTATTTGCGCTTATCAACGCTGTCTTAGCATCACTCACCCAATCGACAAAATTGCCACACTTCTCTTGAGTCGTATTCTTTTTAAGACGAATCTTTTCACCTTTGAATTTTCTTCTTTTTCTTTCTTAACTTTGAAAACAATTCCGTAAACGAGGTCCCCAAATTTGATTCTGCTGCTTATCCGTTCTTTTAATGTAATACGAATTTTTCTTATCTCTTCTATTTGAAGCTGACTTTCTACCTTTAAACTCTTTCTTTTCAATGATATCGACCAGTCTATCTATTATTCTTAAGAAATGCTCCAATTGGGTCGGCAGTTTCATAACAATTTCACTCTCTGTTCCACGGTCACATGATTCGTCTTTTCAATTTCCACATTCCTGCCTTCCATGTATCTGGCGAATACGATCTATAACCTGTAGACAGTTTTCGGTAAAAGACTTTCCGTAATAACACTGGAGTCTACTTCATTCGAATCTCATGAAGCACTACTTTGTCCCTCGTTGGTTTTTATCTCAGTTACATGAGGTACATCGTTAGCCCCACTTGAATTTGCAATAGGCTTTGACGATGCTACACTTTGCTTAGCGTTATCATCATTCGAATCAACTTCCAACTTCTTTTCGAAATTTTCAGCCCAAATTTTGGTCTGTTTTATTTGAATTATCTGTACTTATGATTGTCTTATACAACAGCATTCAAATACGGTCTTTCTACATACATTATTTAAGACAAAATTTCATAATCACAAAAACAATCTTCTCAGTCACCTTCCTACAACCAACAAACAACTAGAATAGATAGAAACTAATACCATGTCTTCGTTTTGCATTGAATAGCTCGGCGAAGACGGACATTTCAGCTAGTCTTTACTACAGAGATATTATGAAATATAATGGAATCAAGCCAAAAACTGTGGACACAACTATAGAAAGAAAAATAACTCCAAAACCACTATTCCACATAATAAATTTTAATGACTCAAACTCAAATTTTAGTGAGTCATTAAAATTTATTATGTGGAATAGTGGTTTTGGAGTTATTTTTCTTTCTATTATGAAATATATTGAAAATGTGTTAACAGATAGCCCCACTATAACTACTTCCCGTCTTACCTAGCCAATTCGTGTAATGGCCTAACATTTTGCTTTCAATGTTTTGAATGAAGACTAGCGAATCCCAGTGTATTGGATAAATAAGTATATTTTAGTACTCACAATTTAATCCATAATTTATTATTTTAGAACATTAAGATTTTTAAATGCTTTTTGAAGTCTATAATTTATTTATACTGCATGTGCTTGTTCATTTCTTTGTGCTTTGAAGTTTTTAATTTATTTCTACAGATTTCTTCCTTCGTCTCTAAGTTAAGAATACTGTTCTGTCTCAAAAGAGCGTTACGGATGACGCAATAATCATTACGGATGTTGCAATAATTTTAATTTTTCGTCATACAAAATAAACTCGTTTGGTGGTTTTGGATACTGCGAAAAGCTTTCACGTGCTATGTTTGAAGTCTCACATTCAGTTGCGAGCAGAGACGTGAGTAAGAAAACTCATCTTAAGCAAAGATGCTTATTTATTTGACATTTAGAGAAGCTATATATTCGCGCTATTACTTCATACGTCGGATATTATAAGCGCTTATTCCGTATTACCGATGTACATGATTCTGTAGAATTGTCCATTGACAAATAAATAAAAGTTTTATGAAAGGTAGGTCAAAAATGAAATGTCATGTACAGTTTGTAGCGGGGAACAAAATTTTTCCTATAAACATGGGTCCGGAAATGCATCCTTACAGAGATAATGCAACTTGTACAAGGTAGGAGTGACATTACAGTAGATGTTCAAAATGCCGACCCTGAGACTCCCTTGATGCAGTAGACACCCTTAATGCAGCTGTTTAGTTTGCGAACGAGATTCTTGCGAACTCTGGTGATGATGTCCGGAAAATCATTGACTTCTCCAAACGCTGTAACAATTTTAGATACAAGTTTGTCGGGACTGATGTGGCATACACCAACTGCTTGATGTGGCCCCATAAAAAGAAATCAGATGTATCAAGTCAGGAGACGGGGGTGGCCACAAACAATTTACATTTTTAGATCCTAATTTACATGGACCCTACCATTGCCGTCCGGGTAACGCACATCCATTCCTACCTCGTACAAGTTGCATTATCTCTGTACGGATGCATTTCTATGTTGATAGAAAAAATATTATTCCCTGCTTCAAACTGTACATGGTATTTTTTTCTTGACCTACCTTCCTGAATCACTCTGTATACTGTATACTCCCAATTCGTCTGGTCAGCATGGGAGATTAGACCAAATATCCCCCGTGGGGGAGGCAGTGGACTGTGACAGGCAGAGTATTTATCCTTTTTTACTCTATATATAAAATATTTATTTGTTTGTTGTACCTGAAAATATTATCATGATTCATTGCAGATTCGAAACTAAATCACCTCTTTCTTTTTTTATAGAGCTTATTCCCCGTTTCTCATTCTTTCCTTTATTAATTCAAATATTAACCACATTACAGATGAATTACATAAACACACACTCTCAGCCATGCTTACTTAGAGAGGAATACCAGAAATGTCGTCAGGATTGCGCAAATTCTCAAGTTGATGATCCTAAGGAGTAAGATTTATTTAAATATCCGGTTTTTTAACTATACGTGATGTTATAAGGGAACAACATTCCTTTTATTGTATATTTCTGGACAGATCCTGCTTAAAAGTTTTCCCGAAGGAAGAAAAATGTAATCGCTTCGTTAAGTCAGATCATTCACGTAAATGTCCATGTGTAAGGCAATGCGAAGAAGTGTATTTGGGAATGAATAGTGAAGATCTAGCAAATAATTCAGATGCATGGACATTCATTAAATTTTCCATTAGAGATGTTTACATCTTTCAAGAAGTCTTTGCTTATGGTGAATTAAACTTGGTTCTCGACATTGCTGGAAATATTGGTCTCTATTTTGGTTTGTCAATTTTATCGATTGTGAAACTGATTTATAATTATTATGACCATTCAAATTCTTATGAATCGAGAAAAAGGGATTTCTTCTCAGCGCCGGATATAATAAAGGAGAAAACCATAAAATTATTGCATTTTGAGATGGAAAGGCGATATATAAAAAGAAATTTCTGTCAGAGATTCAAGTTCAAATCATTTACTGACATAGCTAAAGCTTCAATTGTTTTGCTGTTTCTATTTTTCATGCAGAACCGCATTATGTATTGCATATCCGATCCAATTATGACTACAGCTGAAGTGAAATTAACACATGAACCACAACTGACAAAACAGATTGGTATATGTACCCCGAGTAACATTAAAAGAAATTTCCAGCTTAGTATGAAAGAAAGCTTCAAGCTCCCAAATAATTTCTCCAGACTAGACCTGTTAGATATTCAGAAGGAAGATGGCAATACTTATAACGTACAAGAAATATGGAACATGTCGAAATTAAATTATCACGTTAAGGTAAGATAAAAATCTGTTTATGAGGGTTAATTCACAAGGCATGACAGCTAATTTTTTCTTCTGCACATGCTCCAATATTCAAATATATCTATATACATTTGAAAGTGTACGACTTATATTTTATAAAGTTGACACCACATAGCGTTTGAATGCAGCTGTCATCTTGTGGTCACCTTCCCCATGTGAATGGTATGCTGGCATCATAATAGAATATCCATAGTTGAACAGGGTTTCTATATCAAAATAGTCGTTCTCCCCGACAATGTAAGAGAATATCATGGAGAGCTACAGCAAGTATTGGGGTTATCTTTCCTAATCAGAGACCTTTAAACAGGCACGTGAATCACCTGCGAACCTGCTTCGCACTGGACATTTTCTGTCAACTCGCAAAGAAATACAAGTAGCTCTCTCTGACGATTGGTGCCTCACAGACAGTAAGCAGGTGACTGCCACCCGGACAATTGCTTAATTGTTTCTGATGTAGAAGCAGTTTACAATCAGTTTATAGAGTAAAAGATTATACAAAACAACCAATCGGTCAACTTTATACAAACACTAATCAGGGAAAAAATTGTTCATAATAATCTTGGTTATTTAATAGTAACATATAGATTAACCAATCAGACACTGGGTACAAAGACCAATCAAAAATTTTTTTTTTACTAACAATAGTGACCTTATACAGGGTGTTTTTGAAATGAGTACAGATTTTTTGGGAGATGATAGAAGAGGTCCTTAGAAGTATTTTTTGTCATATGAACATCGGGTCCCCGCAGCTCCGTTTACTTACAATACTGCATTGAACAATCAAATGACACCGGGACGCAGTGTGCGTTGGTAGGCCTAGATTATTTTATTTTTAACAATTAACACAATCAATCTACTGTATGACTTTTACAGTAATTGTTCGAAATGATCGCTATTTACATATGAACTAATCGTATTTTACAAAGGGGTTGGATACCATGGAATCTCCTTGACGAAGTTTGTCCTAAGACTTTTCAACAAACAAGCACGTACACCTTGAAATTTTTTTGCAAACTACTTTAAAATGTTATTACAGTAAATTGCTTGTGTTAATTGTTAAAAATAAAATAATCCAGGCATACCAATGCACACTGCGTCCCGGTGTCATTTGATTGTTCAATGCAGTATTGTAAGTAAACGGAGCTGCGGGGACCCCATGTTCATATGACAAAAAATACTTCTAAGGACCTCGTCTATCATCTCCCAAAAATCTGTACTCAATTCAAAAACACCTTGTATAAGAATCCTTTAAAGTAGCATGTGCTAGCATCGTTGCCAGATTTTTTCAGGATAATGTCGTAAATCGTAAATGTGTCCAAAAGTAGTCCAAAAGTAGCCCACAGTGCTAGATCAATGACATACCTTCAATATGAAACAACTTGTTTAGCAGCATCTGCAAATAGTAGTGTTACTAGTATGACTGATAGAGAAATTAAACGTTTAGATCAGTTTATAAATGAGTTAACATACCCAACTTTTCTCATTTTGACGTTCAGCACGTTCCTCAGTAAATCCACACATTTGGGTGATTTCGGTGAAAATCATGAACATTTGCCAAAAGTGTGCACGAAACTAAATCCACACATTTTGGTGACTTTCGGTGAATATCATGAACATTGGTAATATTTCAAGGTGTTGCACTGCACAAACAACTCTAGACTACTTAATTTCCCCAAGTCATTTGAGATAGCCAATGAGGATCAAACCAAGTTGTTAAACGCAGATGGACACCCCCTTCAAGTTACGGATTGGCTACTCTTTAAAAAATTCCTGAATAGCAAAAAAAATCACCCAGCATCTATTATAAAGGATTTATAGATAAGGCCACTGTTGCTAGTAAAAATAATTGTCTAACTGGTGTTTGTACCCAGTGTTTGTATGGTCTTTGTACCCAGTGTCTGATTGGTTAATCTGTACATAACTGTTAAATAACCAAGATTTTTATGAACAATTTGTTCCCTGATTAGTGTTTGTATAAAGTTAACCGACTGGTGTTTTGCATAATCTTTTACTAAACAAACCGATTGTAAAACTGCTTATATATCAGAAACAAGCAGCTCTTATTATCCGTCATACGCTGACGAAGGTGGCGTGGTCGCCGAAATGCGCATCCATGCAAAAATATACAGGGTGTTTCATAATTGGTGTCCCGTCTCTAGGTCCAAATAACGACTCAAGGGGAACAGATTGGGGGTAAATGAATATTGATTAATTGGCTTTAATGTACCCTAATTCAGAATAAAAACATTTCACATCCCTGGGGGTGAAGGGGTAAATTTTGAAAATTTTAATTTTGTAGGGGTAGGGGTTAAACCCCATGTGTTATTTAGAAAGTTGTAGAGCATCATGTAAAATGTGGGTTTAGCAAAAAACTCGATGAAAAAATCTCATCCCCTGTTCTTTATCGAGTGGGTAAAGTGAAAGGTATGGCTAGGTAATGTAGACAAAAACAGAAAAACTCATTTACCATTTCCCATGTACAGTTTTCAAATTTCATGATGTTTTTCCTGGGAGAAAAGCCCGGTCGAGTTTATTAGCCTTTCAGGGTATAAACTCATTTTTTCTCTTTATTTTCCAAATGTAGGCCCTACTGTTTTCTAATAAGTATGGTTTTTGTCCAAATTACTGAATTAGGGGAAATTAAAACCAAATAATCAATAGTCATTTTCCACCAATCTTTTCTTTTTGAGTCGTTATTTGGTGTCCCACTAATTATGAAACATCCTGTATTCTTTGTGGATTTGCGTTTTCCCGGTATTTTCATTACAACGTTTTATTCAACTTGACTTTTCTATTTGGGTCAAATCTTTCTATGAATTTTTCGCCTACTTCCCGTTGTTCAAACAATGCCAGATTTGGGACACCGATTCATTTCCTGTGACAATTTAGTCCTGTATAAAAAGTTTCAAAATTAGAATTCTTGAAAGGGTTAAAGCTTCATTTTTATTTAACTTACATTTCATATTAAATTTTAACAGTCAAGAGTCTTTTCCTTTGTTGGAAACAATGAAGTTTGGGATTGTTGCTCGGCCAATTCTGCACGTCCTGAAAAAGAGGATCTTTTTTATTTACAAATTAGCTGATCTACCCGGCGTTGCCTGGGATAATTACAGTTATAGGGCAGCAGAACAACCTCAAGAAGGATGTTGATTTGCTTCAGTTAAACACCTGCAATTGTTTCGTGTACATCAAAAAGGCTATTATGGTTTCTGGTGCCTGGATTCACCAGCCGAGGTTAGAATGCACTCTCCCGACAATTTTATTTATATCCCAGCTTTTACTCCAAAGCTGAACGGTACACTATGTTTTTCTTTTGTCCGTCCGGGGCATAGACAAACAAATTATCTGGGGTGCCGACTCTTGAGCAAGCTACATATAACTGCCTGTGTGAAAAACATGACATTTCCAAGTTAATGCCTGCCACACCAAGCGATTGCCCCTGGACCTTGTTGATACTCATAGCGAAAGAAACTGCAGTTGCTTGTATTCGAAGGGCTTATTTGTATCACTGGGCATTAAAGGAATGCGAGGAATGAATACGTCTTCATCTGCTGCATTCCCTGTGATAATTGTAGCCTCCCCACCCCCACTATGTTAATCATATAGTCGTCGGACTTATTGTCCTAAGTTTGAAGTGGGTGAGCGCTATGGGTTCGGGACCGATAATTGGAAAAAAATCTACTACCACTGTGATTAGGTACCTATAATTTATTTACATTAATAATCATACATCAAACACATCCCACATTCCTCTTATATATGCTAAAAATCGCTATTAATAATGGGCCCATGAAATTTCCATGCTACTAAATAAAATAGTTCAACATATTTTTTAATCAAATCCAGAGACTTAACTCAGCAAAACCGGCACCTTGGCTCATTAGATTTATTAACAATTAACTACTGTCTGTTTGGGTGTAATGATATTTACACTAGTAGCGATTTGGGATTACTCTGCACATTCATGACCTGAAACAAATATTCCAAAAATTTAGCACTCGATAGTGCTACATCACTCCTTTATTATCGCAAACTAAAAGGGGGGAGAGACGGTGACCCCTCTTGGGCAATCTTGAATGACAGATGATTACCCACTGGCAGTATCGATCATTAGGCGATACATATTGAGCATAGTGAGCACATGTGCCAGGTTCACTAGTCAGCTAAAACTAAATATATCATCCGCCCCCAATCATAAGTTTAATCAATGTCTAGTTAACAAAGTGCTAAAAATAAAAACAAATAAAATTTTCTATCATTTGGCGAATAATCTATTTCTTCGGCTTGCCGTGCGCTCAGAGTTCCGTTACTGCGAACACATTCAGTTCAGTACATGTGTGACCTCCATTGATACTCATTTCAAAATCGAGATTCTGGCGACATTGGCACACATGTTAAGCTCCTTGTGATTCAGTTTCGCAATTTAAGTTTAGCAAATAAATTGGGACGAACTCATCAAATTTTCGCATGTAGCCATGCTAGTTATTCTCCCAAAGATCTGCTCCATGGTTGCTACTCTGTTTGGCGTGGTAAACTTTCCTTAACTGGTTCACACAGCTCATCATTCGAGGTTCCACGGACGTTCTCATTTCTCAGTCTACTTCACTCCGACATAGCCACATGTCGTGCATCAAAATGAAAACTCACATTGAACATGGTTAATTATGTGAAAGAAAATAATGTCAAGAGAGCGTTTGAATGAAAATACTTAGGCAATGTCGTCCAGCTGCCACGAATATGCTGTCGTATATTCTTCTTTCGAAACGCTAATTAAATTTCTTCACAATATCGGGGTGGCTTCTTGAGATGGTATATTTGAACGTTCAGTTTTACAGATCAAAAAAAAAAACGGTTTAGAGAAAGAAAATAAGTGATGTATAATAGTTAAGAGAATAATGAAAAAGACATCACAAAATAATTAATACGAGGCC
>JAHWFO010041068.1:209438-225518 GCA_023313115.1 Rhysida immarginata
ATCTTCCACCAGCACCAGGGGTATATCAGAGAATTATAAAATTAATATTATTCCATCCTTAGGCCACACCCAAATAAAAGACCAACGCCCAAATTAAAAGGCCAACACCCAAATAAAAAGCCAACGCCCAAAAAAAAACGCCCAAATAAAGACCCACGCCCAAAAAACAGGGGAGATGAGGTGGTGGGTCACGTGAGTCGCCTTCTGTACGCGGATTGGCTGCACGTCTGTGACTTCAGGCAGGGGTGGTGGGGGGTCACGTGATGCGAATGCTGCACGCTGATTGGCTGGAATAGGCCACGCCCGCCTCATTAATATGCGACCATTCCTGGTACTCTACTACTTACAATCAACACCTCCTATAGAGAAGAAGGCCCGTGGACAAAAGGTGTTTAGATTTTTACATCATCATCAAGCGGCTATTGTTTTCGTATTTCTACCAATAATAAGCCCTAAATTTGGCCGCTTGATGTTGATATAACAATGCATACACCTTTGGTCCGCAGGCCTTCTCTCTAGGAGGTTTTGGTACAATGCATCAACAATTGATGAAGTGGCGATCGTTATAGTTGGCGAAGAATTTAACTCCATGATATAATTCTTTATCGCAGAAACTATGATGTTCAGCGAGTCTCAGAAACTCATCGCTCATATGACTGATTGCAATATCCGATTTTATTTTGTCAAGGAGAAGATGGATATCATTTCAACATCAAATTGAGAAATCCACAAACAGATGAGGAAACGAATAAGAAAGTCAGTGCTATGAATTACTATTCATATCGATTAATGATTCGTGAAAACGCTGAAAATCATATCTTGAAATGCCGACAATTGTTCCATCAATATATTGTTGTCATGTATGCGAAAATCGAATCCGAACGATTCCTCTACATTCGATTAAATCAATCCAAGTTGCATTCCAAGGAGTACATTCATTTATGTGATGCACTTGTTAGTGATGGCAATGTTTTATACCAATCAATTGGGAATAATGGTCATACTATCGGCCACATTTTCAAGGAGTCCAAGGCACATGCATGAATACGCATAAGATGCAATGACATATGTTCGCGCAGATGGCCGCCCAGACTTCTTTATTACATTCACGTACAATCCTACGTGGGATGAAATAAAATAAATTTTGTTAACAGGTCAATCATCATCGGATCGTCATGAAACTTCCGCGCGTGTGTTCAAACAAAAATTGAATTCTTTAATAGATTTCATTGTCAAGCATCATGTTTTGGAGAGACACGCTGTTGGATGTATTCCATTGAATGGCAAAAAAGAGGATTGCCACATGCACACATTTTGATTTGGTTGATCGAAAAAGTCACACCAGATCAAATTGATCAAGTCATTTCAGCAGAAATACCAGATATCGACATTGATCCAGACTTATTTGAAGTCGTCACCAAAAACATGATTCATGGTCCGTCTGGCTTACTCAACAACAATTCACCATCTCTGATGGAAAATGCACGAAGCGATACCCAAGAAACTTACTTGCCGAGAATATCACTGGCAATGATTGATTTCCACTCTGTCCTCGACGATCAACTGAAGATGGTGGCGAAAGCATTATTTTAAAAGTACGAAATAATGATGTTGAGGTTGATAATCGTTGGATTGTACCTTATTCACCGTTACTCTCTAAAACGTACAAAGCACGCATCAACGTCGAGTATTGCAATTCGGTGAAATCAATCAAGTACATTTGCAAGTACGTCAACAAAGGAAGCGATATGGCAGTTTTTAGAGTGGGAAATGCAACTGCAACTATGGATGAAATCGACCAATATCAACTGTGACGCTACATTAGTAGTAATGAAGCGGTTTGGCGCATTTTATCATTTCTTATCCTTGAACGACATCGAACAGTTGTTCATTTGGCAGTGCACCTTGAAAATGGACAGCGTGTATACTTCACAACAGAAAATGAACGTGCAAGAGCATTGTCACCACCACCAACAACGCTAACTATATTTTTCTCTTTGTACCGGGATGATATGTTTGCAAAGACGCTACTTTACTCTGAAGTGCTAACATACTACACGTGGAATGCATCTGCGAAAAAGTTTCAACGTCGCTAACAAGGTAAAGCAGTTGAAGGACATGCCAATTTATATTCGACCGACCCATTAGGCCGTCTGTATGCTGTTCCCCCAAACAATGCAGAATGCTTTTATTTGCAATTACTGTTAATCAACGTACGTGGACCGACATTCTTCCAAGAAATGGAAACAGTAAATGGTCAAGTATGTTGCACTTATCGTGAAGCTTGCAAAAAATAAAATATTCTTGAAAACGATGCGTATTGGGACGCTTCTCTCGCTGATGCATCGAATACTGCTCAACCACAGCTTCCCATCCAATCAAAAAAATCTTTGGGAAAAATACAAAAACTACATGGGTGAAGACATCCTTCTTCGTTTGCGTGCAACGATTCAAACTCTGGATATTCAATTCTTATCAAACGTGTATAATGAGACATTGGTTTCGATTGAGGACCTAAGTGTGGCAATCGCTAATAAAGCACTGGTGCAATTGGGAATGGCTGCACCGAATCGATCTGTGAACGACCTTTTCGATCCTGATTTGCAACGAGAAAAACACTTTGATGTCGACGAATTAGGTACATATGTTCAAACAAATCTTCCGAAATTGTTCCAGAACAACGCATAGCGTATGACAGAATTATGCATGCAATAACTAGCCGAAGCGGAGGATTGTATTTCCTAGATGCACCTGGAGGCACAGGCAAAACTTTTCTCATTTTACTTATTTTGGCAACCATACGATCACGAAAAAATATTGCACTGGCAATCGCATCATCTGGTATTGGGGTAACTGTTTTGGATGGTGGCCGAACAGCACATTCAGGACTGAAATTGCCGTTGAATATGCAAATCACTGAGATGCCCACATGCAATATCAAAAAAAAAATCTGGAATGGGTAAAGCACTCCAATCATGTCAACTCATTATATGCGACGAATGCACTATGGCGCACAAAAAGCATTGATAGCGCTTCATCGTACACTAAAAGATTTGTGAGGAAACGAACAGCTCTTCGGTAGCGTACTCATTTTATTGTCTGGTGATTTTCGACAAACTCTACCAGTTTTACCACGTTGAACACCCACTGAACTTAATGCAATGAACTTAATGCATGCCTCAAATCATCAGTTTTATGGCGACACATATAGAAATTGACTTTGAAGACCAATATGCGTGTACAACTACCTGCTGAACTTTTCGCAAAACAATTGTTGGATATTGGGAATGGAAAAATGGTAATCGATTAATCCACACAATGTATCACATTGCCAACCAACTTCTGTAAAATCACAACAACCACAGACGAATTGATTCACAATGTTTTCCCAAATATCGCACAGAATTATAAAAATCATCAGTGGCTCAGTGCACGTGCTATATTAGCAGCCACAAACAACGAAGTAAATGTCATCAACTTCAGCATTTAAAAGGAGAATCCATGCGAAGCGACAACATATAAGTTCATTGATACTGTAATGAATCAAGACGAAGTTGTCAATTATCCAACTGAATTCTTGAATTCACTTGACTTGCCAGGCATGCCACCGCACGTTTTAACATTGAAAATGAGCGTGTCTCTCATTCTTCTCTGAAAGGTCAATCCACCAGGACTTTGCAACGGTACCAGGCTTTCAGTGCAAAAGCTAATGAACAATATCATCGAAGCTACAATTTTAAATGGAAAATTTAAAGGAGATGATATCCTGTTGCCACGCATCCCAATGATACCACAGATATGCCATTTGAATTCAAACGTGTGCTGTTTCCGGTGCGACTCGCATTTGCAATGACTATAAACAAAGCACAGGGACAATCGCTGCAAGTGTGTGGACTAAATTTGAAAAATCCAGGCTTCTCTCATGGACAGCTGTATGTGGCCTGCTCACGCGTGAGAAAACCTTCTGATTTATTCCTGTACGCACCAGACGGAAAAACCAAAAATATCGTGTATTCAAAAGAACTTCAATAAACAGAATGAAAACGCAAACACTGTTTTTCTTTGAGTGCACTCGTACTAAATAATTATATGCTAGCTGGTATACCCGGCGTTGCTCGGGCTCTTTTTAGATGAAATTTTGCAATATTTGATTGTGAATATATAGAAAAAATGAACACCTGAAAACATCTTGGAAATAATTTAGTTAAAATTCATATTCAAGAATGGAAAAGACTTCTCTTAAAATGCTCCCAATGGATGGCCTCTCGACTTTGCTCATATTGGAATGTTGTGTATAACTGAATGAGTTTGACGCAGTGCCGGAGAAAATAGGTGACAAAAAATTGTAATAATTTTTTGCGGTAACAGATAAACATTATTCACGTTCCCCGTTATCCACCTTAATCCAGTTTACCTTATATGAATGAGCGCAACAGTCAATGATGTGAAGAGTGCAAGCGTGTGTAGAAGCAGGCAGAGGGAATTTTGAGCACTTCTTTTGAATGTCTATGGTGAGGTATAATGTAAACTTTCATTTGTACCTGATGAGGATATATCTGTATTATGGATGATGTTTCTTGTTTTGTTGTGAGTAATCCACTGTCAAAGTTTGTAAACCAATTTTTGATACACCCTATACTCGTATAATTCCAAGTGTGTTCAAATGAAACCCGTTCGAGTAAACCAGATATCATAAGTAGAATGCAGGGAACACGTAACACAAGCAAAGAGAAAGAGTAGTACTTAATGAACAATATTATACACACCTTTCTAAAAATAATTCGCCGATGGTGTTTGGGGACGGGAAATTCCGTCCGCGAAAAAACATGTAGATTGCAGTTTGAACCAGTCCGTAACTGCTTTCTGCATCTCCTCATCGGTATTGACTCGTTATCTCTTGGGGAATTTCTTCAACGCCCCAAAGAGACAAAGTCACACGGGGACAAAACTCCAGGCTGTATGAGGATGTCCGAGAATCTTCTATTTCATCTTGGCTAATGCATCCACTAGAACGTTTGTGACATGCGTGCATGCACTGTCGTGAAAAAGTATCATTCCTGAAGACGGCATGCCGTTCACACGGGGTTTTGATAGCCTTACGGATATTATCCAGCTTCTGGGCATATCGCTAAGCACTGATCGTGACTTCGGGGTCCATAAACTCCACTAAGGGGGGGTTTCTGCATGTCAGAGAATGCAGTCAGCATGACCTTTCTGTATGATTATTGTGATTTGAATTTCTTGATGGGCGCGCTGAAATGCTTCCATTTCTTTTTTGCTGTGAAGGTGACACGTTTTCCCTTCTGCAACGATACAGTGCAGGACCTTCTCGTCCTCCATGCTGTATCCAGTCAAACACTTTAACCTTATAGCCGTTCAGTTCTCCCTGTCCTAGTCAGTTGCCATCAATGACAAACACCGGCATCACACTTTTCGGATTTCACTTTAAACAGTGAAACGTTGAAGTTCGTTACAAAGTTGAAAATCATATATGCTTTGTTTACGGTTCGCTTTGACCGCTGTATAAAAGTCAGCAAACAGGCTGCCGTTCACAACTTTGTGTCTTGTCCAGACATTTGCGCACGACTGTCTCTGAATATTCACGACCAGTCCATCACGGTCGTCTTTGAAACGCACTTTTCTCCATACACAGCAACCATTCTTCCATGGATCTCCACAGGCTAGCATTCCTTGGCCGTTAGAAACTGAATGATTGCTCGCTGGTCCTCTTTGGGGAATTTCATTGTCCATCTTTAAATGACTGCTACGATTGCAAACATGTAGCAATTTTGGTAATGGACATGTCGACATAAGGAATGAAACTGTTAATTCCGATTCTAATGTAAAGGTGATGAAAAGAGAGAAGGAGATAAAAATGTCTAGCAAGGCGAATGGGGAAGAGATGTGTAAATCTTAGAGGGTGTTGCCAAAATATACAGGACAGTACTGCTGGGTAGCCTATCCTCTTGCCTCAGGGGTTGCTGCAGAAAATGATAATTGGGAAATTTTATTTTCTTAACCCATTTACGCCGAAATTGGTACTAATGGAAATTGAGATTTCATATTTTAAATTTATATTCTGTAGGATGTAAAGGCATAAAAAATAAATTTACAAAAAATTTACAAATAAATTTGGCACAAAATGTAAATTATTTGTTATGTGTTTTTATATTATTTTTTATGTATTTACTTGGTGTAGAATATAAATTTAAGCTATGAAGTCCCAATTTCCATTTTTACCAATTTCAACATAAATGGGTTAACATAATAAAATTTCCCAAGTAGCATTTTATAAAGCTGCCCCTGAAGCGAGAAGATAGGCTACCCAACACCATGTATATGGTTATTAAGTCGTCGACGTAGCGGAATTAGGGAACTAATAGTCGGCTCATTGAACTCTACAAAGATAATTTCCACTAAAAAGATGCTCAACACATAGACCGAGTATAATGTATTCCATATTCTAAACTCTACATTCGATTGCTATGATAGCCTATAACTACCCCTTTCAATAATTCAATGATGTAAGCTTATGTACAACGATGAGCCATTAGATTATGGCCACCTCAAACCAATAACCTCTCCCAGACAAATGTACGTCGTAAGTGCGGCTAATGACACCAATGAATTGATCTTCCGAATGTACATGTAGAATGTTCGGTAGGCAGCAACATGGGCAAAGCAGCATAAAGAGTGTCCCAAATTGAATGAGACGTTATAGCTCAGCAACGAAATGAGATAGAAATATAAGGTTTAATGTGCAAGATCCAGACGACGTTGGAAAAGCATAGCAACATTTTCATTGTTGTTCTTTTTTAAAAAAAAAAATAAAATGGTGGTGAGACTTTAATTCGATGAACGTAAGTGGATACTGAAGTGTTATTGGAAAGTGCAGAATGTTGTTGAGGTTTAACGATGTTGTAGGATTCAATTTGGTCACCATCGCCAACAGGGGTAACAATAACAAAACTCCAAGACAAGTTTGAAGCCGTAGGAACGGTGAAAGATGTGTTGAAAGGTCGGTACGGAAGATAAAGAAGTTATTCAATGGAGGTTTTTCCATGATTCCCAAAGAAGTCAGCTAGGCAATGCTCTCGTATTGGTGAAATTGGTTTCGCCATATTCAGTGTTCATCGAATTTTGCGAGGTCAAAAATAGAAGCCTTATTAATCCATTCGGTATGTGGCTCTGTTCGACGTCGGTGTTAGGAGTGTACTGTAATTAGTACAGAGGGTAGATTATCGCGAAGCGATAATCTGCGGCACCTACTCCTACGAGGGAGTTTTGCGCCATCCTAGTAAATAACGACTGCTACGAGATGACGGTAGCAGCCGAGACCGACGGCTTAACGTGCCCTCCGAAGCACGGGGGGTTTCATGATGGAAGAGCTGCTGGCAGACAAACAAACCAGTGGCTGTCACCAACTGCTGGAAAACCAACACTGGTCACTCAGCAAATGGGTGAGACTAAAGTCCCCCAACAGCCGTGCCCCAAATAGCTGTCCCAACAGCGCTGGTACTCAAGCCTTGGCAGTCACTCAGCCAGCAGCTGGCCGCGCCTGAAGTTGCTGAACTCCATCGATTAGCAAGCCAACCGACGAGACAACCAGGCCACGGCCACCCCCTGGGAATGTACTGTAACAGAACATGGACATTTTGAACGTGTACGGAGTTAACGAAGTTTAAGGAATAAAAAATAACAAATTATATTTCTTTCTCATTCCGTTGTTGAGTTCTAACGTATCAAAGAATTTATACATGAATTTGGGACACCCTAAATTTATCAGACTATGACAAAGGAAATATCCTAATGGCCTGGCGCCTCGGAAAGTCGATCTCAGAAACTGCGCATTTGTTTGGCTATTAACCTGCTCACTTCTGAAGTACTTGTCGAAAGTGGTGTTTGGATGGAGAAACAAAGAGACGCCGTCTTGCTGTTTGCCCTCCATGGCGCCTTGATTCCAGATGGGAATGAAGACTAGTACGCATTGTTCGTCATAAACAAAAGGGTAGAATGACCTGAATCGCCAGCAGTCCATACATAACAGTGGTAACCCAGACAATGTGTTCCAGCACACAGTTCAGCATTGGCTTCTGCATATGGATCTGCGACAGCAGAGTTCCGGTGCATACGGCATGACATCGCCCACTCCGCTTGCATTTGGCCAGGGAGTATAAAAATTGGACAACAGAAACTCTCCTAGTCTGAAGGGTCATCACGTTAATAGTCGAGTGCGCATACGCCTATTTCCAACAGAAACATGGGATCCGAATGCACAGTTGGAGGATACAGGCGTATGCCACCAGTGTGATCCGAATCTCTGGCAGCTGTCTGGTGTATTCATCAGGTTCATCTCTTCTTGGTCACAATCTTCTGGACGGTTGTGGTCTGTACCAACAGGATAATGCACCATCCTAGTAGGTACGAATCGTCATGGAATGGTTCGAAGAAGTTTCTGCTGAACTTGAGATCATGTGTTGACCTCATAATTCTCTTGACTTCAACCCAATAGAGCATTTCGTGCTGGAAATTGTTCAACCCGGAAAAACGGTTTTGAGCTGCCACACGATCACTGCATAATGTATGGAAACGAGAGTTCCAGCTGTGATGGCCTTGTACCAGATACCTTAAGACTACCTACCAGCACCTGCTTGTGTCAATGGTTCAGCACGTTTCAGTTTTTGCAGGCGAAATGTAATCCTATGTCGTATTAAACACGTGGTCATAATGTAATGGCTGATCATTCTCTATAGACTGGTTTAAATAATAAAGTTAAATTATACACTATTCAATCTTTTATTACAAGGGACTGTATGTTTACAAACGAGATGAGTATCCATATAACGTATCATTGATATCAACTATTAATGGCCTTTGTATGGAATTCGAAAACATCAGTACTTATGAAGGTTAGTATAACCTTCGGACATGCTATGACTTATATTTCTTGACTTATAATGAATGGTAATTTTTTATTTAGGTCCTTTTTACCTTACCTTATATTATCAACACTCTCCAGGGAATTTTGAAGAACACGATTATGTAAGTATTTTCATTTTAAATTCTGCTCAAAGGTTAATGTTACAATTTACACGTTACATCATTTAACATATCATGTAATGCTGATTTAATTTTCAGTTTTATACTGCATATATGAAAGATGGTTTTCACTATTCAATGAGTTCTTTCGACTATAGTGACATTTTCGTGAATAACTTTCTCATTGAGGTAAAAAATGTCTTTCTTTTACAATTCCTTCTAATTAGTTAGAAGATATTATCCCTAGGAAACAATAATCATTCTATTTTTTAATTTAGGTTTGGAACTGGATATAGTTACAAGGTATTCTTTTTATTATACCAACACGTTTCAATATTACATCATCATCACGGGTAAAGTTTTAAAAAGACTAGGATAAAGGGCACTAATAGTACAACAACGATGACTAGATCCTGCATTCTGATAGGCGGATGAAGGTCTTACGACCTTATACATTATGGTGGCAGGGGTTACAATAATAAAATAAGAAAAATAATGATATACGAGGTGAGTCAATAGTCGATGAACACCTTACTATCTTGGATACCAATGTAGTTACGCAAATTCCATTATAGGGAATAAATAGGAATTTCAGGGTGCTCTATTTGATGGAGAACCTTTCGTCATCTCAGATATGCAAATTAACACACATTCAAATTCTATCTCGAAAACCGTAAGAGATACACAAAAAATTCCAATTGCACATTTGTTCAGCAGTAAATTCCAAACAAAACAAAAAAAACAGTTCACCAAAACTCCGATGAGCGGATCACCCACAATCCTCATTGCAAGCTCTGCAACAGTACAATTGACTCTTCTACTGT
Organism: Rhysida immarginata; assembly: GCA_023313115.1. Taxonomy (NCBI): domain Eukaryota; kingdom Metazoa; phylum Arthropoda; class Chilopoda; order Scolopendromorpha; family Scolopendridae; genus Rhysida; species Rhysida immarginata. The sequence continues at coordinate 219,302 of JAHWFO010041068.1, forward strand.
TTGTTGCTTACAAACAGTCATCTGATACAAATTAGGACTTTCCATCAATCCAGATTGTGTTCAATGTGATTTCCGCTTGCACCATAGCATCATTCCGCATGATATTTCAACGATGCTTGGTTGTTGCATGATAATTTTTCCTCGCCTCACCAAAGCAGAGGACCATGTTGATCATTTCCCAGTTAGTACTGTGCTATCTTGCTTTGGTCTGATTTTTTTCTCAGCTTCAGCATGCCTTTTTATACCAATTGCACAGTAAACTGGTGATTTTATGGTAAATTGTGGTACTTTCCAGAACAGGATGAGAATGAAGCATGAAATAATTTGGAGAGCTTTCAATGAGGATTGTGGGTGATGCTTTCATCGGATTTTGATGAAATTTTTTTGTTTTGTTTGGATTTGCTGTTGAACAAATGTGCAATTAGAATTTTTTGTGTATCTCTTATGGTTAATGAGACAGAATTTGGAACTACATTGCTATCGAAGATAGGAAGGTGTCCAAGCTCTTTTGACTCACCCTGTATAATACAATGAATAAAAACCATTATAATTTTTAACTTGTAATATAAGGAGCGTTCAAAAAGAAACGAGCCGGAGTCTAGAATGTGCAAACCGGTGACAGAATGGTGATATCGTTGCGTGTGTAACAAAGAGTGGTTCCGACAAGGGCGCGGACGTTCACAGGCCGCCGCTAGAGGGCGATGGTGGAAGTCACGTGGCTATACAAGGGAAGCAGAAGCAAGCGTCAATCGTCCAAAGGTCATTGGCGTTGTATAAGCAGTGAATATGTGAAATGGAGGCGTCAAAAATAAGAGCAAAGAGGTGTTGTTCGTTTTCTGACAGCGAAGGGAGTAGAGGAAATGGATATTCATCGAAGAATGTCACAAGTGTACGGTGAGCACTGCATGTCCCTTGCAAGGGTCAAGGCGTGGCACAAGCGGTTCAGAAAAGGACGCCATTTTCGTTCATCCTCCATACAGTCCAGACCTCTCTCCCTGCGATTACGCCATTTTTGGTCCCCTAAAATTGGCTCTGAGGGGCAAACGATTCACCTCGGACGACGACGTCAAGCAGTACGTGCGGAACTGGTTCACAACGCAGCCCCGGGAATTTTACGAGACAGCCGTTCACTGTCTTGTGTGGCAGCCGTTCACTGTCTTGTGTCTTTACCTCACAAGCGCCTCAACAGCCAGGGCCTATACTTCTGACATACAGGTACTGGTTTCTGTTTTGAACGCTCCTTATATTTAATAACGAGAAAAACAATTCAAATCATTAGGTACAGGGTGCGTTCACATTGCTTCAAGACTGGTCTCAGAACAAAAATTTATTAAACTTTTTTGTACAGCGAACTAAAAGTCTTCGAAATATGACCCTTGGACATGAACATAACGCTGCCAGCGTTTTTTCCATTGTTCATAGGCTCACTGGAACTCTTCGCACGGAAGGCTGCCAAGGGACCTCGTCGAAGCTGCCTGGACTACTGGAATTCTGTGGAATCGCTTTCCTTTCAGGTCTCTCTTAATTCGGGGGAACAGAAAGCAGTCGCTGGGAACTATAGCCTGGAGGTCGGGGCTGTAGGGTGGCTGGGGCAGCGTTGCTACGTTAAACTTGGCCAAACTTCACCGGCGGCGAGCGACTTATGAGAGGGCGCATTGTCGTGGTGAAGAACCCAACTGTCTTTGATCTCCTGGCGGACGCGGCGGACTCGAACCTTTAAACGCCGGAGAACTCCTTCATTTTCGACTCTCCGAGTTATCGACGGAGGTCACCGACACGCATTCACGCCAAGAGCGGTCTGCTCGCTCCGGCGTCTCGGAAGTAACCCTGTCGGTGGAACCGGTCTGCGCGCCCTCCCCTACTCAAGAAAAAAGTTGTCTTCAAACTTTGTGAACGCATCCTTTATATAGCAAAAAGAGAAAATAATAAAAGTTAAATACATAAATAAATTAAGCTTAAAAACATAAAAAACAGTAAACCAATTTTAAATAACATAAAAAATTACATAAGATGACAATAGCGAAATTAATCAGGAAATATTTTCACAGTATGGCCAGTGGCCAGTTTTTTATTTATTTATTTATTTATTTATTTATTTATTTATTTATTATTTAAAAAGTCGTAAGGACTTCACCCACCAATCAGAACTCAGGATATTCTGCTTCTGGTTGGTGGGCTTAGTCATCATTGTTCTACCATCAGTGTCGTTTATCTTAATTTTTGTATACCTTTGCCCGTGAAGACGATGTAATATTGAAACGCTATATCCAGTCCCAAACTTAAATTAAATTATATTAGCAACACCAGACCCACAATGGATTATGTAGATAATAATCATTCTAGCATCAAAAAATTCGACATGATTTTTATGAAAAAATATCTTGACTGTATCAAATCAGCTGCTTTATGAAACGTGAAATCATTAGTAACGCAGCAATTATGTGCGGCTGTTGCGCCAACTGGGAAGAGTTTTAGAGGGGAATGTAAAGAAACCTTCTAAGTTTTGGAATTTTGATTGCTCCAAAAATCTCACTATATTGCGTGGAAGAATCTGGAAACCTGCTAGCAGGTTGGCGAAGAATTGCCGCGATTATCTTTTTGAAAAAATCATATTTTCGATAAAATGAGCCTACTGTAACGGGAATATGGTAAAGATAGATCGAGGATGGAAGACCTGACCGAATTAAACAATCTACAGGCCCTGTCGCAAAGATGCCAAATCCTTGTGCGATTGACTATTAGGGATCGTGCAGCCACTTCGTTAATTTTGATGATTCATTCACTTCGAGGAGCACATCCAGTTCACTCTTTGCACTTCTACCTGAATATGGAATCACTAATTGGGAATTTGGGATAGCCCTCCCTAAGACGATTATTATCCTAGGCCCAAATTCTTAACAGTTGTACGCGCAGATAGATCTACAACATCTCTTTCAAATTCAAATACTGCTTATCAACACGTGACTCTCATTTGGCAGTGTTTATTTTTTCCTAGATGGGGTGCTCGGTGATTTTTTCTAAGTAATTATTGATACATTAAAAACTTTATTGTTACCTCATTATTGATGTTTGGATATTTATGATAGTGCATTGTACAGACAATTTTTTAATGCATGTAAAATTTCGCGTGGTGGTGTCACCAATTCAGAGGCGTTTGTAAAAGCGTCTCTGCACCAGTTCGAGTGTGTTGAAAGCATGTTTGAAGTGCTTGATTTTGTCCAACGTTTAAAAAGAAAAACTGAAAACGACTGGATAGAACACTTTTAATAAGTAAGTTGCATATTTTATCGACTAAAAGTGAAAGAAGAAGTTAGTGCATGCACTTAAAATAAATATAATAGTCATGTAAGTTATATTTTCATTTTTTCATTAAAAACTGCAATCCATAGATGAAATAAAACTACGATAAAAATAATAAATGCCTAAAAATTAGTAATATTTACATGAAGATAAATAATTGATTAATAATAAAACTAATTTTAAGTTTTGAAGAAGGATTTCTTTCAGTGGCCATTTCATTAACGAAGTCATGTGAACAAACTTTTTATCTGGAAATTGTTATAAATTTTCTGAGATTCAGAACATTAAAAAAATTTTGATCATTTAATTTTCCAAAAGGGGTGAAGTTTATTTTAAAAAAAATCACTCCAACCAAAAAAAAAAGAAAACAAAAGGGCCCAGGAAATAAATTTATCGATAAGTTTCTCATTAAATCAATGTTTTTGATATTTAAAGTTGGATAATGAGTTTCTTCTGCTTTTGGTAAAAAATAAAATTTACGATTACTCCTTCTAGAACCTTAACGCTGGGCCTATAAAGACCGAAACTCACAGTGTTCATAGGTTCTAAAACACTCAGAATAATGCGGCTGACGTTAAATCATCTAGCGGCTACCTTCGAAAACAGCGAAAAAGAAACTTGTCTGTACATTGTTTGAGACGAGGCTAACGAGAAATACAGGCTACGGCACTGAAAAGTCACCTGACCAAGATAGGTCTATTTACAATCCAACCTTCATTGTTTCCAACAAAGGAAAAAACACTGATTGTTAAAAAACAAGATGGAATAGACCTGTCTTGGTTAGGTGACTTTTCAGTGCCGGACCCTGTCTTTCTCGTTAGCCTCGTGTTTGAGATTAGTGTAATGAAATTTACAAATGTTATTGTAATGAAATAATATTTTATGTGATGATAGATGAAACGATTGAATTCTTATAAAAAACCTTGCAAGTCACAGGAAGAGTCTTCAAAGTGTAAAAGAAAATGTGTCAAATACGCTGAAAAGGATTTAAATTGCAGGTACATCTTTTCGTATGAGGGTTGCCCAAATGAAAAGTGGACGCATCCCATAGCGTCATGACACAGCAGCGACAAGAACACTCTAGTGGAGGGGTGTTGCAATGGAATCCAGACATGTATATAACGTATCTTTGAAGAAGGCGTAAAAATGGATGCGTCTAGGACGGAACTGCGAGGAGTTTTGCGTATTTTAGTAGCAGAAAGTGATTAGAATGTTCACATTTATCATTGAATGAAGGCTGTATAAGATGAGAACTATTTAGGACGAATAGATATGAACAATTGGTGTAAGGGCGTTTTCACACGGGGAAAATCTAAGCTAGTGGTGGCGCCGGTTCCGTTGGTGCCCAATTAGTTTTTTCACACACATTGGCAAAAACCAGAGCCGGTGACAGCAACCTTGCTAGCCAATGACTTTCACGCATGCTAGCATTTTCTCGGTGCCGTTTATTAGTGCCAAAGATTTTAAGCTTTAATGAAAGAAAGATTTGTGCTGCGTTCAGCAAATGTTACTTTCTTGGGCTATTAAAGCTTAGAAGAAAGTGTAGTACGATTAAATGATGAAATGATATCTGAAATTTATGCAACTACAGGTCTACGAAATTTACCCAGAGGTGCACGTAATCGGCCAGTAGGAACAGAGAAAAGTGATTTCAGAGATAATTTTCAAACTACATCTTAAGTAATAAACCATTAAGGAATGGCATAAATAACTACCGAAAGGTTAAATTAAACCATTCGCGGAACCATATTTTAAATTGCCCTATGTTAATAATGGACCATAATGATCCATTACCACGTACTTTTGAACAAATTAGGATTATCATTGAAAGTTCTAGTTTTACAATATTTCTTGGAGCCAATTACGACTATCAATAATTTTACGTTATATTCATTCATGACACATCATTCCAAGTCGTTTGATATATTACATGCCATATTTTAGCAATGAAACTTCCAATGAACCATAATGGTTCCACTAAATCTGGTTCCTTGTAACCAATTTTGTCTATCATTAATTTTACGTTATATTCATTCATGACACATCATTCCAAGTCGTTTGACATATTACATGCCATATTTTAGCATTGAAAATTTTTGAGGGTGTCATAAGGGTACTTACTAATAGAGCACGTGTTATTTTTAGATTACAACCATTTTCAAACTGGTTCATTCATCATATTTATTAATTGGCGAAAATTGTAATTTATATCCGCTTCTATCTCGGCATTACGATTTGTTTGATATATTACTTAATATGTCTCTCAATTGAAAATTGCTAGGTGGGGTCGTGAACGTACCATTTGTGCACGTGCTATAGAACCGATTTAGATAATATTTCTGATTGATTCGTGCCATGTAATATATTGATCGACTGACGAAAATAGTAATGAATAACCGCTTTCATCTCGTCATTACGATTTGTTTGAAATATTACTCAATATATCTTCCCATTGAAAATTGCTAGGCGGGAAAATAGAGGTACCATTTGTGTACGTGCCAATGAACCGATTTAGATAATATTTGTAACTGGTTCGTGCCATGGACCACATTCATCGATTGACGAAAACAGATATTGATAATCTTTCATAGTCTCGGAGGAGTTAGAATTACAGGCAGACAGACAGACGGACAGACAGTCAGACATACACGTTTCCCCACACTGAGAGCATAAAGCACCTTTCGGTATTTAATAAACTATTAAGGAATGACATAACCAAGTACCGAAAGGGTAAACTAAACCATTCGCGGAACTATATTTTTAAACCGCCCTATGTTAACATTGGAAGTTTCTAATGAACCATTATGATACCATTAAACCCCGTACCTTTGAAATAATTTCAACTATCATTAATTTTACGTTATATTCACTCATGACACATCATTCCAAGTTGTTTGATATATTACATGCAATATTT